>JAANQP010000130.1:0-107007 GCA_011320165.1 Fusarium protoensiforme
CAGCGAAGCCCCCCCCCCCCCCCCCCCCCCCCTGTCAAGCCCACGGTCCTCTACAATCTCCGCGTCGTCCGGGACCCACGCAACAAAAAGAAGGGAAGGGGGGAAGCACATGTAAACGCATGGTAAAGGGGGCCAAGGGAATGAAAGAAGCCCGTCGTACGATTATCGACGGTTGACCGTTTTACTAGTCATGGGCCACACGTGGAGGATCATCCATCCATCCTTTCTTTTTTTCATCCGGTCTTGGGATGAACGCTAGACCAGGGAAGGGGCTTGAACGACGATGGAAGCGGGAGCAGGGTTGATCATCTTCCAGGAACCGGGAGCCATGTTCTGACAGCCTGGGCCTGGGGATAGAGGCTCGTGGCCTCTGAATGTGTGTGCCCATCAACAGGCGAAAAAGAAGAAAGGCCCTTGGGCTTGGGTCTCTTTATCCGGAGGACAAGGTCCCTGGGTCTCCCACAATCCGATCATCAAGAATCTCTCCCAAGTCTTGCAGTCATGCAATTTGACATCAAGAGACTTGCCCAGAAGCCGAGTCCTACGTTTACTACGTACTCTACCTAATACAATGTGAATACCTCCACCTATTGATTGGCTTCTTTGTGTGCCCCTGATCTTCCTCACTTTGTTCTGGATTACGTCTCCTTCCTCTTTCAACGTGATATGACCTTCTTTTGTTTACAACGAATCCAAACTCGGTCAAGACCATCAATCCTTCACCCCTACCATCTAAGAACCCTCAGGGATTGACGCATCCGATAGACACCCTTATCCTTGCCCGTATCCGTATTTCCTCAACCTTGATATGCATACCGGTTGGTGACACGATGGGAGACTGTGATTGGAACATGAGCCTTGCCCTTTCAACCATATCCAGCCGAGGAGTCAACATGCTAACATCATGGTGCGACGTGAATGTCAAGTCAAATACGACATTCAATCACAATCGAATGGCTTTGAAAGTTGATAAGTCATGTTTTGAGTAAGATATGATTAGACAAGGGATCTAGAGTGTCCCAGTGTAGATAGTAAAGATACAGGGCTTGATATGATGCGCCAATCACCAACATAAAAAAAAAAAATAGTACAAGAGAAAACCTGCCAACACCGCCCAATGGTAGTACATGATGTGATATGAGATGTCTAACATGCTGTTGCAGCCGTGGTGGTCTCGTTAAGAGGCAATGAAAAAAAGGCTTGATGATGATGATGATGCTAAGAAAGAGTCGAAAGGTATAATATGCCGGGGGGTATCAAAGGATTGTATGGGGTCGGCCGTAATTCATAGTAAAAGGGTGTTGAAAGATAAAGTGAGTAAATGTTTTTGGGGTTGTGTTGAGCCATCAAGGCCGGTAGACAGTATTCGCAAGAAGGGGAATGTCGTCTTCGGCAGGCTCACTTTCTCGGTTTGTTGGGGGTGATGCCAAGGGGGAGACTGCTCGGGGAGAGATATCCCTTCGCTTCATGGCATAGTTATCAGTAGACAAGCCATTGAGCATCTCGTGGCTTCTTTGGCGATGAAGTGCTATCCGATTCGTCTCGATCATGTCGACGGCTGATGGTGGCTCGCTAATAGTTTGCTTGCTCATCAAAGTGATTTCGTTCTCGACATCAGCCAGGAGAGCGTAAACGTCGTCTCCAGCATAGATTCGAATGCTCTCCACGTCGGATCGCTTCAAAGATGCCATGGCTATTGGGCGCTCCACTGGCTCCTCTTCTTGTGTCTCCGCCTCCTCGATGACAGGCTGCTCCAAGATGGTACTTGGGACTTGAGTCACGACACGCTGGGACGAGGGCGAGTTATGTGGGCTGCTCGTGCTGTGAGGAGATGTGAAAGATTCCTTGGAAGGGCTTCGTGGCGGTGTTGAGATGTTGCCGACACCTGAAGATGGTGTGCTGGTCGGTGCCTGTTGTTGCTGTGGCTCTGGCGTCATGGGCATTCCGCCCACAGGGAGGCAAGCCGCTGCAGCAACGTGCTCAAGAAGCTTCTGACGAACGCGGGTGCGTCGGTTCTCTGCCTGCTCCAGCTTGTTCACCCAGTCATCAATGGAAGCATCCAACTCGGCAAGCGCCTCCTCCTGCTTCAGCATCGAGTCGTGGCTGAACTTTGCCACACGAGGAGAGCGCAGATATTGGCAGATACGCGAGTGAAGGTTCCGGCGACCTACTCGAAGAGCATTGTAGGTGCGACGGAGGTATTCGGTTCTCTCATCCAAGTGACGAAGTTCCTTTGATAAAGCCTCAACGTCGGTCGACTTGAGTACCTCGAATCGCCCCACTTGAGCAAAGGCTTGCTTCTGAAGCGAAGCAAGCTCCGATTGTTCGAGCTGCTGCGTGGCGTCCGCTTGCTTCACACCAGTAGGGAGCTTCTCAAAAGCCTTCTTCTCAGAGCTCTTACTCCTCTTGGACTCTGTCCTCTGGATAATTGGCCCGTTGTTAACGCGCAAGTCGGGCCTCTTCCGTGGGCGACCTCGGTCCGTCATGCCTGATGATTCTGAGCCGCCCCTTCGGTGGCCCCGAAAGACGCTGGTTGGTTCACTCGTGATAGGAGTGAAACGGCCGTCTGCAGGCTTGGGAGACGCCGGTCGGGATTCGGTTATCGGTGCCGAGACTGGAGTCGGCAGCGCTCCAGTAGAAGCTGCATTGGTCGACGCCGATTTGGGGGTTGAGAGGTCGGGCATCGAAGAAGCGGGAGTGAAAGGAGTTCGGCTTCGGGGCGACACATTGGAACGGCCAGTTCTGAGCGAATCACTCCTCGTGGGGAAGCAGTTGAGAGATTGCTGGCGTCGAAGTAGGGGCAATTGAGCATCAGACTTCGGGATGACCAATGGGGCAAGGTGCTTGGGCGAGATGGGGATGGAGCCCTGAGGCATTGGATGGCGAGACTTCTTCTCCTCTCGAGGATCAGGGCCTTCATCATCGCTAGAGATGTAGAGGAACGTATCCATCAGCTGGTGCTTCCTGCTTGAGTTGCCAGGAGCACTGATAGAGCGCTCGTGAAAAGGCGGGCGACCAGGAATGGTTGCTGTGATTGAGTCAGTTTCCAAGCTCGAAATGTACACTGGGTTTGCGCGTACGTGAATCCATTGAAAGCTCTTGAACAGTTGTCATAGGTCCAGCCTCGGGTACACTGATCTTGCGGCGTCGGACCAGACTGGCTTGGTTGAGTCTCTTCTTGAAGCTATTGGGGATCGATTGTTTCTCTGTCTTTTCGTTCGTCGAGGCTGAAGGGGCTGCGGGAGCCGGAGCGGCCTTCTCAGATTCTCCATTCTTGCTGCCGTTGAGGATGGGCAATCGCCTCTCCTTGGGGAAGAGTTGATACTTCCTGGGTGGGTCGGGTTGCTGCATTCTCCAAGTGAATGGCTTCTCTGGCTGGGGGGATGTTTTCTAAAAGAGATGGCACAGGTAAGTCTGGGCCGGGGCAAGAGGATTGGATGTGAAGAGAATTGGGGACATACCAGCTCGTTGGCAGGCTGCGACGATGGCTTAGTTATATGGTTGGCGTCGATATCGACGATGCACTTGGCAATGTGAGCCATTGTGTCGAAACAATCCTGTTTGCTCGGGTAGCCAGAAGAGGAAGTAGGTCAGTGTCAGAGATTGATGGCACCGGCTTCAGATGACACTGCCGTCGGTGTTAGGGCGGCGAGCTATAGCATAGGTCAAACAGGCACACAGTAGGGTTAGGGTGTTTCGGCTTCGAGGAGGCTGGCAGGCAGGCAGGACCTGAGTGCAACGTCGACTCTGGCATTGAGGGTATATAACAAATCTAAGTGTGGATGTCAACCCCAGACGACGGCTTAATGCCAAGATGGCGCGCTCTGAGTTGGGTTCCTTCGCTTACATCTGCCCAGGTACGCAGTCACCGGAGAGTACCAGGCCGTCTCTCAGTCATCCGCCCCTTGCTGATGACCGTGATGGGATATCGGGCCCCCTAGCCACGGCCATGGACCCAAAAGCCCCGCCAGATGGTGTCACGCCCCGGAGGCAAAAAGCATCGAGAAGCTTTGGTACACCGGCCTGAGACAAGAGCGCAGAGAGGTCTGGGGACGCGGGAGAAGCCAGGGGTGTGTTGACGGGCCCGATACTCGTGGCTGCCAGTGGTAGCAAGCGCCACCTAGACCCAGGGTCGGGGTCGAGGCAGAAAAGGGAATGGATGGACTAGGCCTGTCAGAACTCAGAAGGTCTTTGGGTAGTGCAAAAGAACAGACCAGGAGGTTGCCAACGGCCGCCATTCAACGCCTCGTCGGCGTGCTGCTCAATCACACCTCTCTGTCCGTCCCTTGTGGCTCTGTCCCTGAGGTTCCAGGTGCCCCTGGAACCGACCGGGGGGCTCGATGGAGCCAGGGCCTGCCGCGCTACCCACGCCGAGGCAGGGGTAGCCGCTCCACCATGACGCTCGATGATCAGGGGGCCCCTGGACTCGCCGTTGCTTGAGACAGGGGCCAGTTGAGCCGGACTCTCTTGGCACGCTGGTTGCTCTCAAGGGTGAGGGCTGAAATATCGTGCAAAACTTCCCATCAATCATCGTCGTTAAAGAAACGAGAAGCGATGGCTCGTGCGGTGCTGCTGATCTCTGATGGAAGATGAGCAAGAAAAAAAGGAGTCGAGGCATTTGGCATTGACAGGAGATGGGAAAGTCAATGCCTCAGTTCCTTCCATGAACCTGACTCTCACGGGACGGGAGGCAGCGGCGGAAGGTGCGTTTCATGGCCAGTCAAATCTGGAAAGAGAGGACAAGGCGGGAGACACAGCCAACGCCGATCTGTTCCATTGGGTTGCTTCGCTTCAGATCTTTGCTTCTCCCATGTCGTATTCCCTCGAGACAACTGGTCGAACCCGTTGCGATTGACCAATGAGCTCTGTCGTCCCCTTCTCCTTGGACCAATCCTCGATTTCAGCCTCCGCCAAAGTCGAAGCTCGGCCCTCCTCCCTCAGCGCGCTCAACACCACCAGAAGGCACCAAGATCGACCTGAATCTGCCAGCACGGATGTTCTATGTAAGCTGAGCTATATGCCGTCTCTTACACCCTCGCTTACAGCTTCTGTGCCTCGAATTTACATACGCGGAAACTCTTGAGCTGCCGCCTTCGCAGTTCAAGCCTGTCACGAGCCAACCTACCCCACTCGTCCAACCCAACAACACCTGCAATGCAGGCAAAGTATCACGTCTTTCATGTCTCAAGATATTGAAAACATGCATATGCAAATCAACAAAGTCATCACCTGCCGCTCTTCTTGCTCTCTTTCTGTCAAAACACAGTCACGACGTCTTTATCTCGCGTGGAGTACGGCGATCCCGCACCGTCGGGCCATTTACACGCGAGAGGCAGATCAAACTTTGAGGTTTGACTTTGATCGACGAATGGCGATCAAGGGTCGCCAAGCCTACCTAGACGAACATCGCGTCGCCGCAACACGAGGGGGCCGAAAAGCGGTTGAGGAGGAGTAAGGACGAAAGGAAATGGCACCTTCAGAGGACCTTGCAAAATGCGGTATCAAGTTGAGAGATGCAAACACAACCTTGGTGAGGCAAATGCTTATTGCAGCTGTTCTATTGACCCCTCAGTATTTTGACGTCATCCAGCTTCAAGTTTGCTTTTGTTTCTTATTCCCTCCTTGACCACTGTCTCAACCTCCATCACCAACCTGTCAGCGTCGCAGGGCTGCTTCCGTAAGCCGGCGAAGCCCAGTCAGGCTCCAGCTTGAAACAGGAGTCCAGATTAGACCCTTCTTCTGGTTCAGCTCCCCGGTGAAAAACATTTCTTCTGGAACGAGCCATACTCGACACGTCCATCTACCCGACGGGGTGCCACAGCTTCCGGCCTTTGTGTCTTGGCTATTAAGATCTGAGCGCGGCACAGCTGCTTTCTCGGTAGCCATCTCCGAAGCCGTCTCCTGAAGGGGACGAAATTGTTGTTTCGTATGCATCTGCAATCTTCTTTAGGCAGAGACATCACTTGTCACATCTCTCGACCACATCTCTCAACCACATCTCTGTTGCAACCTGGTGTCGCATCTTCAAGCACGGTGGCTTTCCCCTCACCAACTCACCTACATACAGCTTACCTCACTGCCTCTGTTAACCTTGCTTCTCAGTCACCTAGTTCATCCGTGCTCTACCGCAGCTCGCATGGGTCCCTTGCAGCATCCCGTGCGTTTTCTCATCCGGGTGGTTGAACCGGCCAGGGATGTGCCATTCACCGGAGGAATCTGTCACCCTTCTGACAGCCACCCACCATGGCCACCACGAGTACGTTTCCAAATTGGGGGCTAGTCGTTTGTCCCCTGAACACCAGTGTTTCTGATCCAGACATCCATGTCAACCCGAGTATTCGCTTCAGATGTTCATACAACCTTGTGGCGTCGTGCTTGCGCAGTGCTACGTACAATGCCTTGTTGTACCCTAGACCGGGGAAGAAATCATCATCACCGCGTTCCAATAGCTTCATCACTCCCATCAACCCAATCGCCCCGGATCAGATTGCCTACCATCCTAATCGAGTTCATGTCGAACCTCACCATGGCTACCAAAGTGGATTCACGTCACATTAGTCAAGCCTAGACTCGCCAAAATCTCCGCGATGGCAAGCAACGACGCAGTTCATGTAAAGTGCAGAGTTATCACAACTCTACAGCATGTCCCGTCACAGCTCTGCATCTTCCCTGTGACCTTTGGGGGCAACGTGACCAGTGACCACAGTCCCATGGAGATACATGACTCGCCGTCTTTCGAACAGCTTCGTTCAGTTGAACGAGCAAACGATCTCCCCTCTCTCATGCTTTATGAAACGTCCTCTCCACGGCCCCTACCGAGACTGGAACCGGAATTTCGGCAGCCCGAGGTGTGTCCCACAAAGACTGGAACAAACACGAGGGCTGGGAGTTGAAGAATGACGTCCTAAAGTTCAGGGCATTTCGGTGATGCAACAGGAGAGGCCGAAGCCTTTGCTCTTGCTTATCATTCTCTAAGAAACGAAACAGCATTTCCTGCTGAGCGTTTCGGCAGCAACAATGATGCATGGCGTTGTTGCACACCATCTTTACCTACCGCGAGCTAGAAGAGTTCGGACGAGAACACGTGCTGTCCAAGACTCCAAATGGATAGTTACTACACCCCTATGTAACAGCCCTACAAGACCGAGACCATCAAACACACCAATCCATTGACGAGTTAAGCACACAGAAGCTAGGGTCTAGCTTGCCACTAACTAATCCGGTGCACACATCTGATACCTCGGCTTCGAATAGATAGCGGCCATGCTTGCCTTGGAGGTTTCAACCAATTTAGCAGTTAATCCGGGTGTTAAGGCAGGCACAGAGTTTAAAAGATGGACCAGCAGTTGACGATGGTAGAGCGACGGTCAAAGGGAACCTAGCAATGCATCTCAAAAGGAGTGCGATCGGCATCTCCGTCGACGGAAAACCCGAGCATCCAGGACGCAGATCCAATAACAATGACTCGACTGTTGTGAGGGCAGTCTTTCATATGAATATGTTGCCGTCGCACATTTGTTAGGCTCAGCGTTGATCGATGGATGACTTGCCCATCCCTGGGGAGTATGGCTTGGCAGCGCCCAAACTTGGATTCCTACCAGGGCTGTCTCTCGTCAAGCCGGTTGTGTTCCGGTCGGGATATAGGCCAGGGCTGGAATATCTCGTGGGATTTTTCTCTTATATCACTCGCATCTTATGGGCAGGGGGTTCCTAGTAGGAGTCGAGGCCTTCTTCGCCTTGCGGCCCCTGCGTTAGCACCAACGGCCGGGAATCCCCACTACCAACTCGCACCGTCGCCACCGTAGGCCCAGCCCAAGCTCGCTTGCGCTGGGATGGTTTCGTGGGGTGATATTGTTGCCTCACCATGCCCTGCCCTGTCCTGCAGTTGTGTAAAGAAGCTAGGCCCAGGGAGCCTGCCATGGTCAACACCAACAGTATGGCTTCTTCGCAATCGTGAGGTCCAAATAGGAGACATGTCCGTATCACACGGCTAGTAAGCCGGACGGGATTCCGCTGCCGTGGAGAGGCAGAGCTCTGCAAAATTTGCGGGGTTGAAACGGCGTTTCATCAAGATCTCGGTGTCTTTCAGCACTGAGGACAGAGCGAAACCCCTTCGCAATCTCGGGGTAGACTCGCAAGTCTTGATTCTGTTGGCCGTACTCGGGCAATCTCCACAAGTCCTAAGGATGCTGCGCGAGCAGAAAACCCGAACATATCACCAGTTCCATTCTGGAGATATAGGTAAGCATAGTAGGCTTAAGCGAGTTGTCTGCGCGCGCAAGACGGAAGAAGTCATCTGCAAGCTCTTTAGCTGGAGAAACATTACACCTGACCGCAAGTATCCGTAATGAGCACCGGTAATCTGGTTCTCCTTTGTTTAATCGTTTCGAGCGTCATCCGTGGGTATCCTCATCGGATGTTGGGTTTGCCGTTGGGTCAAGATACGAATTGAGGGCCTGCTTCCGCTCCCTGCTCAGTTGTGCCAAGACATTTGACGAAGTCCAAAGATAGTGCAGTCCCAAGGACGGGGATGACTTTTCGGTGGTTCCCTGACCAGGGATATTTCACCGTGATCTTCGGTGAGAATCATGGTAAAAGTAGGAAAAGATAGGATTCGGCGACAATATGCCCGTCGTGGAAAGAAACGGGAAAACAATAAGAACAAGGTACAGGGCTGATGCGAGATTGCGATCTTGGATAGGCGACTAGACTCATTGATAAGTGGTGGCACAGCTCCGGAGAAACAGGAGAAACAGAAAGCTGTCGTTCATCGCCAAGTCCTAGCCTGGCCTTTGATTCCCTTGTGGATGAGAGTTGAGGCCGTCTATATTTGGCGATGAACTTCGTCGAGGCGGAGAAACATCTTCTCACGTGGTTCTGGAAGCCCTGGCATGGACAAGCCAATAGTGTTAAAGACATATGAGCGTTCGTTCAACACCAATCGCCTTCCAAAAATGGTATTGTGATATGGATGTAAGTAAACAAAAAGACCTTGAAGATGCCATAATTTGTGGTTGTTGATGCATCTTCAGGAAGGTCAGTAAGTTGGTTTAGGCAGGTGCACAAGTGGGCACGTGACTCACCGAAAGAGGCATCTCAATGGCTGAGCTCCGCGAGAAACCCGCACTCATGACGTGAGCCGCCAAATACCGCCGTGCCATTGGATCAAGAGAGCCTCATGTCGTGGCTCTCATTCCTCAAGAAGCCCGCCTTTCTGCGAAGTTCGCAAGTCACACTCGCTCACAACCTCAGACGAACCTTTGCAACTGTCAACATGGCGACCCGAGATCCCAGCACCCTTTCCAACTACGGCGCTTGGCGGACGCGCCATACCACGGCCAACTTCAAGATTGACTTTGAGGATAAGTGCCTCAAGGGATCCGTCACTCTTCAGCTGGAATCTCAAACCGACAAGGAGAGCAAGGAGATTATCCTCGACTCTAGATTCGTTGATATCTCCACTGTCCGCATCAACTCGGCCGAGTCCAAGTGGGAGTTGAAGGACTTCTCGGCACCCCTCGGTGCCCCTCTTCACATCTCAGTGCCTGAAGGTGCGGCCAAGGGTGAGGTCATTGACCTTGCTATTGACCTCCAGACGACTAGCAAGTGCACTGCTCTGCAGTGGCTCACTCCCGCTCAGACCTCGAACAAGAAGCACCCGTACATGTTCTCCCAATGCCAGGCTATCAACGCTCGTTCCATCTTCCCCTGCCAGGACACCCCTGACGTCAAGTCTACCTTTACCTTCAAACTCACCTCGTCCTTGCCGGTTGTTGCGAGCGGTGTCCCTGTTGGAGACCACGAGGCGACGCCTGGCGTGGAGAAGCTCTATGAGTTTGAGCAAAAGGTCCCTATCCCCTCCTATCTCTTTGCCGTAGCCTCTGGCGATATCGCAACTGCATCCATTGGTCCCCGCAGCGTGGTGGCCACGGGTCCCAATGAGCTGGCGGAATGCAAATGGGAGCTTGAGCGCGATATGGAGAAGTTCATGGAGGTCGCAGAGAAGCTTGTTTTCCCCTACAAGTGGGGGGCTTACAACGTCCTTGTCTTGCCTCCAAGCTTCCCTTACGGAGGTATGCTTGTTTTTTCAGGGCGAGAGTTGAGATGATACTCACAGAACCTCTAGGCATGGAGAACCCCATCTACACCTTTGCCACCCCTACAATTATCAGCGGCGACCGCCAGAACGTGGATGTCATTGCTCATGAGCTGAGCCACAGCTGGAGCGGTAACCTGGTTTCCAACGCGAGCTGGGAACACTTGTAAGTCTGGATGAGCCAAACCCGGTTTTGTGATACTTACTCCTCCCCAGCTGGTTGAATGAGGGATGGACCATGTATCTCGAGCGTCGCATTCAGGCTGCTATCCACGGTGAACCGGAGTTTCACTTCTCTGCCATCATCGGCTGGAAGGACCTTGGTAGGTAACATGACACCAACACGGTGATACATGACTTACCGTCGCATAGAGGATGCCGTGGAGCTTTTCGGCAAGGATCACGAATACACCAAGCTCATCATCAAGCACGAGGGACTCGACCCTGAGGACGTCTACAGCACTGTTGCGTACGAGAAGGGCTTCCACTTCGTCTACTACCTTGAGCGCCTGGTTGGTCGTGAGAACTTTGACAAGTTCATCCCACACTACTTTACCAAGTGGTCTGGAAAGTCTCTCGACTCGTTCGAATTCAAGCAGACCTTCCTCGACTTCTTTAACGGCCTCGGTGATGAGGAGATTTCCAAGAAGATCACCGAGATTGACTGGAATGACAAGTTTTACACGCCTGGACTTCCCCCCAAGCCTGATTTTGACACCAGCCTAGCAAACATGTGCTACGAGCTCGCAAACAAGTGGAAAGATGCAGTATGTCCAATCTTTGTGGACCGGAATTGGTTTGCTAACGTTTCACTAGGGTTTTGAGCCCAGCATCAAGGATGTGGAGGACTTCACTGCAAACCAGAAGCTGGTCTTTATGGCCGAGGTGCAGCAGTTTGGCCCTCTCAGCCCAGAGCAAGCTCAGCTCATGGGCAAGACCTATGACTTCCTCTCGTCAAAGAACGTCGAGATCCTGTCAGCTTACTACCTGATCGCTCTCAAGGCCTCAGACTCGGCCATCTACCAAGACGCTGCCGATCTGCTCGGGCGGGTCGGTCGCATGAAGTTTGTGCGCCCTCTGTTCCGTGCGCTGAACAAGGTAGACCGACAGCTGGCATTGGACACTTTTGAGAAGAACAAGGACTTTTACCATCCTATTTGCAAGGGAATGGTGGAGAAGGACCTTGGTCTTTAGACGAACCACGGTGTGCCGAGGCATGTATCAGGCTGCAGATGTCTTGATGTGAGATAGCATACCGTAGAGGAAAAGCAACCAATGTTTTTACTCCAGCCAACCTGAGCTCTCCATGACTTGTCCCCATGTTTGGTCTTCAGCCCTGACAAACTTCTCGACAGAGTCCACATTGTCTGCTCCAAAGTTGCCATACAGGTGAGGGAATCCGCCCTCCCACTTGATAGACCCAGTGAATTGTTCAAAGCCCAGCTTAACTATCCAAAGTGACGATGCCTTGTTGAAAAACAAATTGGCGGTTTTGGGCACCTTGATAATCAGCATGTTGGAGTCAATAATGACAAAAAAAGACTCACCTGCGTCGCTGTACTCAGATGAATGAAGCCATCGTTTCTATCAAGTTCCGACAACGGATGCTCCTTTGGGAAAGGCTCTATAGGAGCTGATGGAATGATCTTGTATATGTACTTTGGAGGAGCTTCGGATGTCATTTTCACGATGTTTTGATGATTGTGCTAAAAGGCTACAATTGAGCGATGATGCGATGCAGTGATGTTTAGGGTACATAGGCTGAGTGCGAGTCCACACAGTATTCTCTTGGCTTCCCCACAGAAAATATGTGGCTTGTTCAAGCTACGCACTGTGCTTCTAGTGCACCCTCCGTCCTTCTTTCACGTGAAGCTGGACATGCGTGAACTGCATGCTCAACCTCTTGTTCCCTCGATGCTACCTCCTGCATATCAAAAACCTGCGTGGATTTCTCTTACGCTGCAGCGATACCGCATCTTTCGGGCCTCAAAAGCTGGGAGGAGAATCCCAGTGGCATCGGGAATGTCGCGGGGCCCAGTTCCGTCTCAGCTTCATTTGCTGTCAAACCTACCGGCTCTGTCTATTGGTGACAAGGTCAGGTTTCTTGGATGGTATGACCAACAGAGCCCACTGACCTTCCTCTTCGTTCATTAGCCTCTGCTTCCACACTCTCTACGATGCTTTACACCCACTAACGCTGACAGTGTCATCTCGTACTCAACGTCGTCAGCCTGTCTCTCCCTGGCTCACCTCTACCCGAGAGACACCAATGTCACCGCCCTTGTGGATGTCAGCCTGCTGCTTGAGACGCTCACCTCCGAGCAGACACGTGTCGGCGAGTACCTCAACATCATAGGCTATATCACGGCCAAGAAGGTACTCGGTGACATGAAGCTGCCGTCCCGAGCAGAAGTGCAAGTGTCTGTACAAGCACTCGCACTTTGGTCGACTGGTTCGATGGATTTGCAAAAGTACGAAAGGATCCTTGACCCCCTCAAGTCCGGAGGTTGAGGTACGTGCTGGGCCACATGATGTCGACGGTCGAATCATAGCCGATGGGCTGCCTGCCGCAGCAGCTCATTGCTTCGATTTCTTGCTGCAACCAGAAAGCTGGGCCTTCACCTCGCAACATCGAGAGTCCAGCAGTGAGTGAGGTCGGCCGGAGTCATGTCCGCCAGTGTGCGGAGTGCTCTAGCCGTGCGGTCTACCACAGGAACTTGCAGCTTGCAATCCAATTGGAACACGAAGCTGGCCGGAACCCGGATTAGGCATCTCCACTACTGCGCTCTGGTGCAGTTAGGCGACCTTACCTGCACTACATGCCTGGAGCGGGTGCAATTTGGGCAGTGTTCAGACTCATCTGGGCTCGGTTGGGCTGGAATGGTGCCAGCTGGCGCCGTGTCTTTGGATGGCACGACGGCCAAGTATGACACCTGCTTAACTCGCATCAATTGGGTATCTCAACCTCCCCATGCCTCTCTCGGACACCTGATTAACAAGGAATTCTCCACCATAGATGCGCAAGCTTGCGCTCTGTCTGCCTCACCGCAGGCTTCACATCCCATTATGAGTCGCCCTGGGGACCTTCCTGACCCGGTGTAACGGCTTACACCAGTTGTTCGACTTGCAGATAGCCGCCTTTCAATGAATACCAGACCCGTCTTTACACCAGCTGAAGAGCATTGTGGTCATCGCCGCCTTGCCATGTTCGAGCACTGTCCCGCCAAGTCAACGACGATCGCGGTGGCGTCGGTGAGAGTCTCTGGGCGCCCCTCTGGAAACGATGATGGGCTGGTGCAACGGTCGCTTTAGAGGCTTTTCTGGATTCTGCTGGACTTTGGCAGCCGCCTGTCGATCCCATAGATCCTTTGATTTTCGACAGATATCATCGATTTGTTCCTGGCAATGATGTCAACATACCGAGGACAAGGCCACTCATGTCAAAGATGGATCACCAACATCTGTCAGGCAAGAGCCGGGGGTAGTGATGAGGAAACCATCCTCTCCCTAGGTCGATATATGAGCACAGAAATTACCAGGGCTCCCTCGAGATCGAGATACCTCCAACGTATAAGGGCGGACCGTGGCCTGGGGACCCAGGTAGTACTGGAGCTCTTGGGTGATGACCCTTCTATGGATATCCTGGTGTGGGATCCAGTACTTGTTCATGGAGGATGCCATTGTTCGACGTGGTCGTACAAGCGACTGACTAGCGAGGAGTTTACGGAGTATCGAGACAAGCTGGGGAGGTGAAGGGGGATATAGGCCGGGCTGAGCCGGGGTATTTATTCAGGTATAGCCTGGGTAGGCTATGTTCGACGATGTGCCTGACGAGTGACGGGTGCATTCATGCTAATGTATGCGAACCCAAGGTATGTCGGTCGGTCCTGGCCGTCGCTCAGTGTGACAGGCAGGGCTCACCGCTCTGCAGGCTGATATTCCAAAGCAAAGCCACTCTGGAACCGAATCAAGGGGCATCTGCACTACAATTCGCCGCACATGTTTCGCCCGTTCCATGTCTCCGGAGATATTATGGAAGGAAAACCCCTGCGATACGCCGTGAGAAATGGTGCGCGGTGGAAAAGTGAGGCGAACGGTGTGGTCGGTCATTGGTGTGCGGCGTCCAGCGTCCGCCCTGCCAGCGTGGCAAATACCAAATGAGGTGCATTTGGTGCCAATAATACCCGTTGAACGGAAACCGAACAGGCCTTGGCCCGTCGACTATCTATCTCGACGCCGAAACGGGCGCATTGAGGTGCAGAGCATGGACGGGAGGCGACGTCTGCCAAGGCCCGTGTCCGGGGTCTAGGACGGGATTGTTGAGACTCCGCCTGACGAGCACGCGGATGCCAGAGGCGGGAGTTCGTTTGAACGAACCTGGATCTGCGCTTAGCACGCGATCAAGCTTTGAGCTAGTATCGCAGCCGCAAGGCTTATTGGGCTAGACAAGCGCCATGTGCATCCGTCGATCTGGGGTCACGGCACGTATCGCCTCATCTCCTAGATGTTCTGCGTGCTGTCGATCTTGTAAGCGACCAAGGATCCCCTTACTTTCCCTGAACCTGTCAAACTTTGGGACTCTGTCGTATCTACTGGCACTAACCGAATATATCCGCAGAGTCCGAAGTAGAACTCCAGGGCGGTTCGTGAGTGTCACCTCGAGAGGAGCGGAGAGGAGCTTGTCCTTGTCGTCGTGGTGTTATAATCTGCCCCGAGCCCGAGGCAACCGGCTTGTCTGGTAATCATTGGTGCTATAATGCTCACGCTAATAGGACTACGAAACAGCCCTGGCCGAGCGACTGTGTCAGACTGGTTCGACTCGTTGAGGACAAAGTTTTGGTGATGGAGCCCTCCCGCCCTGGACTGACACTGAATCCCTGAGCTCGGAGGGGCGCCCGCGAGCCCCGTTTTGTACGAGCAAGTGAAGTAGAAAGTTCGCCTACACCGGAGTCCGCACATCTCTGATGTCGCTGTAGCCAGATTCGCGACAGTAATCTGCCCGGCGGCTCCACGTGCGGGTGTCTGCGATTCTTGATGACTCTGCATAGAATGGGGTCCTCCAGACGCCGCATAAAGAGAGGGCTTGCCTCTCGAGGCGTAGAACGTAAATTCTCTGCCTGAGTGTTGGAGTGGTGGGCATTGGCCTTGGCATTGACATTGGTTTAGAACGCTCCTCTCTTTTACCCCAAAGTCCTACTTTGCGAGGCGAGGGGATCTTGTTCCATGTGGCAATTTTTTCAGTAACCACACGCCAACCAAGCGATCGCCACTGCGAAGAGTCCCCCCTTCGACTCACTTCTGAGACGCTGTCGTTGCTTCTTTTCATACGTTTGTACCTCCGGAATGCCCCGAAATGATGTCTTGTCCGTGGTACGGCTTCCCCAACTTGAATGATGTGCGCCTGTCTCTTGTGGTAGAGACAACCAATATGCATTCTCTCTTTGTTACTGGGCAACTGCTTCATGGGACAAGACCAAGGGATCATGGAAATCAAAAACTCGAGGGTTTCGAGACATTGGATCATGTCACAGCTCGCTTTGTCTGCCCTGCGAGTGCATACCCGTGATCCACAACCGTGCGCCAGAGCGGAAGTCAGAGCGGGAGCTGAAGCTAGTGTGTTAGAGTTTCAAAATGCAGGTGTGTAAAGATGGAAGAGAATACTCGAGAGGCTAAAAGAATGCCATGTTGGTCCAACTCTTGCCATCATCACCTGTCTCGATGTCAATTACGTTCAAAACAACGAGACACTCATTGGATATCACGACAATGGCTAACGGCTAATAGCCGGCTGATTGAACCGGCAGCGTACGCAAGCTTCCTGCACGTGAACTCCCGAAGCCACTACCACCCCAAATGTCCAGGTCCCCTTTCAAGCATCTCATGTCAGCTGCCCAATCAGAAGCACGGGACCTGGATCAAGTGCAGTGCAGGCGCGACCGCGTCCCTGTCCTAACCTGGAACCTTCCCTGCGAAATTTGTTGACAAGCAACCACCGCCTGCGCCAGACAACGGCCTCCCACAATATCTCCTTGGCCTTGTTCCCCAGGCTAACGACGACAATCTCGCACATCGCGACCTGCATCAACGGCGAGCTCTTGCCTGGACGGCAACGATCGCAATCCGCCGAAAGCCTCTTCCCCAACGTGCGCCGCCGCCAAAGGGCGACACAGTGTCGTCATTTCTGGATACCCCCCGAGAACCCGAGCTCGCTAAGGAGACGGCCGGCCCGCCATTTGCCATCCCCTACTGCGAAATTATACCGACACCGACGAGACGATGCGCTGAGCTGCGGCCTTGGATGGATACCACGCCCACAAGCCGCATGCCGCTTTACTTATAGAGACGATACATATTTATCTTGTGCACTCGCACCGGCGCAGCTTGATTTCGACCAAGCCCCGCGCATTCCTCAAACACCAAGTCCGTGTCTAGAGGGGGACCGCCTTGGGTCCCCTGGACAATCCCGCAGCCATGGCGCCCGCCGGAGGAGGAAACATCAAGGTGGTGGTGAGAGTGCGACCTTTCAACGGTAGAGGTAAGTCTTCTTGTATGGGCTTGGACGCTGAAAGGGCGGTGCTGAACGGGTTGCAGAAATCGACCGAGGTTCAAAATGTGTCATCGAAATGAAAGGGAACCAGACGGTTCTATCCGCCCCCGATGGACACCAAGGCAAGAGCGCCAAAGATTTGGCGCCCAAGGCCTTCGCATTCGATCGGTCATACTGGTCCTTTAACAAGAACGACTCCAATTACGCCGGCCAGTCTAATCTTTTCGATGATCTGGGACAGCCCCTGCTTGACAATGCCTTCCAAGGCTACAACAACTGTATCTTTGCCTATGGTCAGACCGGTTCCGGAAAGTCGTACTCGATGATGGGATACGGCAAGGAGATCGGTATCATCCCCATGATTTGTCAGGACATGTTTAAGAGAATAGAGTCCATTCAAGCGGACGGGACGACAAAATGCACCGTCGAGGTCTCATATCTGGAAATTTACAACGAGCGAGTCCGCGATCTGCTCAACCCATCGACCAAGGGCAACCTCAAGGTTCGAGAACACCCTTCTACCGGTCCCTACGTCGAAGATCTCGCCAAACTCGCCGTGAAGGGGTTCCAGGAAATCGAGCACCTCATGGACGAAGGAAACAAAGCGCGAACCGTCGCCGCGACCAACATGAACGAAACATCCAGTCGAAGTCACGCTGTATTTACCCTCATGTTGACGCAGAAGAAGTTCGATGTTGATACCAAGATGGAGATGGAAAAGGTGGCCAAAATTAGTCTGGTCGATCTGGCAGGTTCTGAGCGAGCTACGTCGACTGGTGCAACGGGTGCTCGACTGAAGGAAGGTGCCGAAATCAACCGATCGCTATCGACGCTGGGTCGTGTCATTGCTGCCCTGGCCGATTTGTCTACCGGAGGGAAGAAGAAGAAGGGCGGTGGCCAAGTCCCATACCGAGACAGTGTCCTGACGTGGTTGTTGAAGGACTCGCTGGGTGGAAACAGTATGACGGCCATGATTGCAGCCGTTAGTCCTGCCGATATCAACTACGACGAAACTCTGAGTACACTGCGTTACGCCGATTCTGCCAAGCGCATCAAGAACCACGCAGTTGTCAACGAAGATGCCAATGCCCGCATGATACGAGAACTCAAGGAGGAACTGGCGCTCTTGAGAAGCAAACTTGGCCATGGACCGGCCCCTCCCGGAGCTGCTTCTTCAGGGCCTGCCGACAAGGTCTATGCTGAAGGCACGCCGCTCGAGAAGCAGATGGTCAACATTACTGGCGCAGACGGCATTGTGAAGACAGTTTCGAAGGCAGAGATCGCAGAGCAACTGAGCCAGAGTGAGAAGCTCCTTACGGACCTGAACCAGACATGGGAGGAGAAACTTCTCAAAACGGAGGAGATTCACAAGGAGCGTGAAGCTGCCCTGGAAGAACTTGGAATTAGCATTGAGAAGGGTTTTGTGGGCTTGCACACTCCCAAGAAGATGCCTCATCTTGTCAACTTGTCGGATGACCCCCTTCTCGCCGAGTGTCTCGTCTACAATCTCAAGCCCGGAACAACGACAGTGGGCAACGTCGACACCAACGCGGATCACCAAGCGAACATCCGACTCAACGGAAGCCGAATTCTGCACGACCACTGTACTTTTGAGAACGCAGCCGATGGAATAGTGACTGTTATTCCGAGCGAAGGTGCTTCAGTCATGGTTAACGGAAAGCGTATCACGGAACCGACACAGCTTCACTCTGGATACCGTATCATTTTTGGTGATTTCCACATCTTCCGATTCAACCATCCCATGGAAGCGAGAGCAGAACGAGCTGAAGTAGAGAGGCCACAGAGCTTACTTCGCCATTCCATCACTGCAAGCCAGCTCCAGGCGCTGGAGCGAAGCTCTCCTTCACCAAGCCCTCGCCCTGGTCATGAGAGATCTTTTAGTAGGGTATCTGAATTTGGCGATTCTCGACCGGAGTCACCAGCGCTATCTCAACGAAATGGCCGTGACTCGGACTGGTCCTTCGCCAGACGTGAAGCCGCCGGGGCGATTCTTGGAACTGACCAGAACTTTACTAGCCTCAACGATGAGGAACTGAATGCATTGTTTGAAGATGTGCAGAGGGCGAGGGCAGAGCGAGTGAACGGTCGTGATGATGGAGACGACTCGGAATCCTCTTATCCCATCCGTGACAAGTATTTGTCAAACGGCACCATGGACAACCTATCCCTGGACACAGCGTTGACGATGCCCTCGACACCAAAGCAAGGCGAGCCAGATGAGAAGCTCAAAGAGGTTCAGGAAGAGCTGCAGAATCAGCTGGAGAAGCAAAAGGAGGAATACCAAGACCAACTGAAGAGTGCGGAAGCGGCCAACGTCGAGATTGAGGAGATCAAGAAAGAAAAGGTGAAGATGGAGGCAGCGCTAAAAGAGCTGAAGGAGGATATGCAGAAACAGCTCAACCATCAACGGAAACAGTACGAGGAGAAGATCGAAAAGATGGACCCCCTGAAGATGCCAAAGAAGAGCCCGAATCTCTCTGAAGAGGAACTTGGGCTAGCGAAGCGTTCTGTCAAGGTCTGGAAAGGTCAGCACTTTGTCAAGATGGCAGAGATGGTGTTACAGAACGCCGCGATTCTCAAAGAGGCCCAGATCATGAGTCATGAACTTGATGAGAGTGTCGTCTTTCAGTTTGCCGTGGTCGATATTGGCCATGTCCTCTGCTCATCTTATGACATGGTCCTCAACGGCCTCACGGGTGAGGGCGACGACATTGCACTGGAACAAGCCTCCAAGCCCTGCATTGGCGTTCGTGTGGTCGACTTCAAGAACAGCGTGGTCCACCTATGGAGCCTCGAGAAACTGCATGACAGGGTGCGGCAGATGCGACAGATGCACCAGTATCTAGACCAGCCCGAATACGCGCAACACCTGAGCCTCGACAATCCGTTTGTGGAGACCTGCATGCCATCATATACTCTGGTGGGCGAAGTCGATGTGCCGTTGAAGGCTGTTTTCGAGTGCCGAGTCCAGGATTCGGTTCTTGACGTCCTGTCTCCTTACACATCCCACGTTGTTGGCATTATCAAGCTTTCCCTTGAGCCCTCGCATGCGCGTGCGCCTACAAACACCCTCAAGTTCAACGTTGTCATGCACGAGCTTATCGGCTTCGCGGAGCGAGAAGGCACCGAGGTGCACGCCCAACTCTTCATCCCTGGCATCTCCGAGGAAGATGGTATCACCACGACCCAGATGATCAAGGACTTTGACGAGGGCCCTATCCGTTTCGAGAGTGTCCATAGCATGAGCATTCCTCTCTTCGCCTCCCATGATGTCACTTTGAGGGTTGCCATCTTCGCCAAGGTGTCGACGATGCACTTGGATAAGCTCCTTAGTTGGGATGATATGAGGGATGCTGTGCCTGTGAGAGACGACATAACCAGAGCAACCCGCATCAATGAGTCTCAATTCTTCACCCAGGAGAAACACGACCTGTTATCCCGGGTTCAGATCATGGAACTCAACGAGAACGGTGAGTATAGCCCAGTGGAAGTGACTCAGACGAATGAGCTGGACACTGGAACCTTCCAACTTCATCAAGGTCTGCAAAGAAGGATTGGCATCAACGTCTCCCACAGCTCTGGCGATGCCCTCCCGTGGGGTGGCGTTAACTCTGTCCGCGTTGGAAGGATCCAGCTTGTTGACTCTGCCGGAAAGACACCTGACATGGGCGCCAATGAACCGGATATCCCTCTGAAGCTGTCACAGAGCCCAATCTTCCGGGAGAATGCCAACGGCACCAAAAGCCTCACCATCTATGCCCAGTGGGACTCGAGTGTGCACAACTCGCTGCTCCTTGATCGAGTGACCCAGGACAAGTATCGGGTGCAGATGACCATTTCATGGGAGATCAGCTCCGAGAAGTTGGCAGAGCCGATGAAGTTCTCGCAAAAGGTTTGTGTGCAGATCCTCTCGAGAACCTTTGTGCGCCAGACTTCCATGTTCTCGGCCCTGTGGCAGAATGTTCGATTTGTGCGGTCCTCGACAGGTATCTTCACCCTCACCATGCGCCCTGCTCCAATCAAGAAGGTGGGTGACTTGTGGAGGCTGAACAGCCAGCACGACTATGTCAAGGGAGAGGAGAACTTGACAAGCTGGACCCCTAGAGGCGTGTCCCTGGTGAGCGACTTTATCACGGCTCGCAGAAAAAAGAGGCGCGCCGCGGACATTCTTACCACTGAGACTATCCTCGCCAAACTTGGTTTTGATGGAACAAACGCGAAGCTCGAGCAAAAGGAACCCTCACACTCACCCTCTCCGGAGCTCAAGCCAATTATCGCTAGCGATGACGACCTCCTCCATGATACACCGGAAACCTCTCGCGCTCCCTCGTTGTACGAAGAAGAGGTGCAGGAGGAGGCACTCGATGAGGGAGAACCTGAGGAGCCTAAGGAGGATGAGCCCAAGGAGGGAGAGCCCAAGGAGGGAGAACCTAAGGACGCGAAGCCTGATGACGAGGAGCCCAATGATGATGAGCCCAAGGACGGGGAACCCAAGCCCGAAGAGCAAGAGGCAGAAGAGGCAGAAGCCGCAGCGCCAGCAGTCACAACAGAGGAGGATACGTCGATGAAGGTGGAAGAGCCGCAACCCAAGCCAGAGTATGACGAGGAGCAGACGGATCTGCTGCAAAAATGTCTGAAGCTCTGGAAGACATTCCCCGACCCCTTAACAAATCTCCTGAGCCCGGCAAACATAGCGCCGCCAACGGATGGACTCATGACCAATGCGCCGTTGCAACCAACACTTGTCGCGACGGTCATCCGTGTTCCCAAGAACCCCAAGGTGCTGAAGGGTGGATACCTGTTGGTCCCCAACAGCGACTCTACGCGTTGGGTCAAGAGGTTTGTCGAGCTACGACGACCATACCTTCATCTTCATTCGGCTGGTGATGGTGACGAGGTTGGGCTAGTGAGCTTGCGCAACTCTCGCATTGACAGTCAGCCTGGCGTGCTGGGCCTACTTCACGGGCTCGATGACTACGACAATGCATCAGATCACAGCGGACAGACGGGTGGATCCGACTTTACCCCAGGGCATCGGCGAACTTCATCTGGCCGTGTCATCTCTACCATCTGGACGGGAACGGGCGGGGGAGCCTCAAATGGGGGTCCCGGGCTGCAACGTCTCCCCGAACGGATGCAGTCGGCGGTGTTTGCCATATACGGGACGGACAACACATGGCTGTTTGCAGCTCGGAGCGAACGAGACAAGATGGACTGGATCTTCCGGATCGACCAGACATACTTGTCGAGCAACGACAGCCTGTCAGGAAGCGGGATGGCTAGCCCGTACCCGGGAAGCGAATACTAGCTGGAAGGGAAGGGAGGGTAAGGAGGAGAGGGGTAGAGAGAGTCTGAGGCGGAATCATGACGTGAAACGTTCTCTCTTTGGGCATATAATTTTCTTTGTTACTTATTTGACGGTGAATTAGATGAGATGACTTATACCCCCGTAGGAGGAGGAGGGAAACGCAGATGATGTAGACTTTTTTCAGCCAGAAAATTTGGATATATGTTAGACAAATGGCTCCGAGGGCTTTGCAGAGGCAGGACAAGTAGGGGATGGAGACCAGGTAATGCAGGAAGAATGTTGACAACCTATGAATGCTCTGCCGATGGCCAACAATCGAGACAAAGGCGTCTTGTTTGTCTCATAGTCTATTGCCGTGGCTGGCTGGACATAGTCACGCAGCACTGTTGGTGGCTTCTGGAGGTTACTAATTGGGTAGATGATAGAGGAGCTTGTGCTCCATGGCTAGGGTTAATGTGTGGCAATGCAACACAACATTGCACAAGGGATGGGTTGAAAAAAACAAGAGAAAAAGAAACAAAGGACCTCTCCTTGGGCCTTTGTCTATACGGGGTGAAACATGCATGCCGCCGAGGTTTTGAAATGCGCAAGCCACGCTGGGAGGGAGGGGTTGACGATGCAGGGCTGTGCTGTGCTGTGTGCGCGGTGAGGAGTTGTGGACGGCGAGAGAATATATCGAGATGGGCGCATATGAGACATGATGCACAAGGCAGATAGATAATCCCGCGTTGATTGCCACTGGACTGCATCAACAACAAGCAAGCTCATTAGCGTCTGTTGTTATCTTGGGGTTTCTTTGAAGTCGCTCAGGATCCAGATGGACGGATAGAGGGAGGACCAACAACAAACAACAGAGAAAAGAAACGTCCCGTCCGTCCGTCCCCTGCGGAGAAAAAGGAGTATGTATCCCAGTCCCAGGAATCAGGTATAGGAGCCACTCTCTGGACCAGCACCTCGGAATCTTGATAGAGTATCCGTACGGGCTCGCTAATCCAAACATACCTCGGCTTGGAAGCGCAGCGCAGCATCAGGCCACTCCGATATCCCCTGAACAGTTATGGGTCTTGCTCTACTCTTCCCGAGATATCACGACTTTTTTTCGCTCCTCGGGCTTTTTGACCAGCCGAGTCGCGTCGCGTGCAAGGGGGTGAAGGCACAGGAGAGTGGACTACTCTACTACGTTGTAGCAGCTTTGTGGGCGACGACCAGGGATGCCCAAGCAGGCAGAGAGCACTCTGGTTCGGTCGGATAGAAAGGGCAAGGGTTCTCTAGGGGACTAACAAGAGAAACATTGTCGGTCAAGGCGGCTAACGGTTTATTATTAATTAACTTCGACTACCTACCTAGGTATTCAAACTTGGTTCTGAAGCATGCTTTTTTTTATGTTGCATCGCTCTGGTTAGGGAAGTGGAGGAGGGGGACCCAGCGGCGCGGACGGACTGAGATTCATGCAAACGGAATATTCCATCCAGAGAGGCTCATTTCGATGAGACGGAAGTTAAAAACTCCAGGGATGTGCGTGCGTGCTTTTGGTGTGTCTTGTTCAGCGAGGCGGCACAGCACAGCCAGCACAGCCAGCACAGCCAGCACAGCCAGCACAGCACAGCACAGCACAGCTTGAAGGACAAAGGACGCTAGGGAGGCATGAAGATCTCGCTCGAGATGGAAAACCCGAGAGAAACATGGAAAAGAAAAATGATACGTCCTCGGCGTAGCTCCGAGACTGTCTATTCGCCCGCCGCCGTCCGGCCGGCATCTGGCCAAGCAGAGAGAGAGAGAGAAAGAGAACCGATTTACCTATTCATGCCCGGGTCGTGTAACAGGGTTTAGAGTCGCTACCACGACTCGTGTGGAAAATGATATGATGGATGGGGGGGAGACCCAGATCATCGGAAGTGATAACCTTTACCGGATCACCATCATGGGGGGAGGGAGAAGCAAGCAAAGCAAGCAGGCCCTCACTCGAATCCTAGCCACGGAGAGGCAAGGAGGCAAGCAAGCAAGATCCCTTACACTCAAGACCAAACAGCTCGAGTCAAGTACCCAGTCCAGCCAGACCCAGGCTGGCGGGTCACACACCTCTCCACCCCTCTCTCTCTCTTTATTCCACGAGAGCTAGGTTGCTCGTCCCGTTAGCCGTGTGTCCCTTTCTGCGCCGCGGTCAAAGTCCGCAAGCGAAACATGACGCGAACGAATGATAGCCTTGTCAATATGCTATGCCCATGCCCAAGGTCATCGCGGGTAATTTACAATAACCGCCTGGGGGGGCTTGAAGCAGGGGGGAAAGATGGAGTGAGGGGGGAAGAAGCAGAGCCAAAGACGGAAAAAGCAACGAGGCCAGGGTTTCTTCTGCTGGGCCGCCAAACATAACCCACGACCACGGGGACCCCTCCCCTTCCCTTCCATCCCGAACTTCCCTAGCCCTGGCCTATAGAGGCTGGAGCGCCGAGTGATCGGCAAGCCCCCATCTCCTTGGGAACCTGCGGGCTGGTAGAAGCATCATTCATCGACGGCAACAGAGGGGAAAGCTGCCTCAGGCTCGCATGTCGGAGGGTTTTAGTCACAGAACAGACTAGCATGGGCAGACGTCGAGTTTAGAAGACGGCGGGACCAGGCTAAGACTGTAGAGGCGCGGGACGGTGCGAGGGCCGGCGGCAAAGGCAAAGGCAAAGCCCAGGTCCGTTTCCAAGAAGTCGGAAACGGGGGGCAGGACCAAGATTCCAACTTGCTGATGGCGAGCGACGGGAGAGAGATTGAGTTTATGTTGTCTCAGACTCTAAATCGAAGGCGTTTTTATTACCAGACAATATGCGGTTTCCAGACGATTCCCATACGTAGTAACGGGCTGCGATTCCCATTTCCCATATTGAGGCCCCTCATCATTTTTTTGAGGGGTTTGTCAATCATCCCGTCCGCGCCGGCAGGCTAGGCTTCCTAGGCGAAGTAGCGCGTGCCCTAGGCTAGGTAGACGGTATGGCTATCAGAGCAAAGAGAAGCATGGCACGTTCCATCTAGAGCCACATCCACCGCATTTTCATTGCAACATTAGTGTTGCGATTCGGGCGTCGGTTCGCGGTGCTATGCAGTTAGTGCCTCCAGTTTACGGCCTATCTTATCGCGCAAGCGTTCAACATGGAATGTGATGCCATCGTCTTTGCTGCTCACGGGCGCCTGGCTCGGGATATCGGGATTCAATAACCTGCCGTGGGCTATAGCGTTTCAACGGCACGGGAGCTTTTGCTCCATTCCGCCGGGGGGGTTAACAAACGGCGATCTGCCCATACTGCGGATATCTTTGCATCATCTCTGCAGAGGCGAACACAAGCAAGACCATGATATTACCGTCTCTCATGACCGTGTGATTCTTTGTTTTGTCTACTCCGTAAGACTCGTTCTTCTTCCCCCTGGACGTTGAAATTGCTCGGTGACCAACGCACGGCATTGATTCTGGGCGTCTTGCCATACTCGGCAGGTAGTTCGCCGGCTCATCTCGCGCCTTCCTTGATGCTTCCACTTCCACTTCTACTTGCTATTCCTATTCCGCTTCTATTACTGTCTCGCTCTCGGTTCCCCTCCCGTCCAATCCAATCCATCCACCCATGGGTAGGTACCTAGGCACCTTCCATTCCACTCCTTCTTCTTGTCTCTTCTCCCCTCCCGTTTCTTCTTCCCCGGACATCATCGTTGCCAGAACCAACACCCAAGAGAACAAACACCTTCAGTGCACACCCGCTACGTCACCTCACGTCTCCCGGATCCGTCCTGTCGGTTCCCTCCCGTCCCTACAGGCTCCGTCGCAATCTCCCGCGATCCCCGTCGCTAGCCCATCTCTTGGGGGCTGGGTTCCCTGAGCCTGAGCTGAGCTGAACCGCCGAGCTGGATACACTACAGTGCCTACACACACTGACATAGTAACTAGCCAGCCAGTTGTCAACTCGCCGGTCAGCCACACAGACGATCGGATAACAACCAGCATCTCGTGTCAGTCAGTCCCCGTCGCACAAACGCTCTCGCGGAGCACCGCGAACCCTTTCACAGATTTCCCCGGAGCACACACCCAACGCCTCCGACGTTCCCACACCCCCGGGCCTCTTTTCCCCCTTTCCCCCCAAAGGGCATTGTTCATTTCCAAGCCGCCGGGAACGTGGTCACTTTTCCCGACCCAGGCTCTCGGATCCTGGCCCCAGTTCACTGGGTTCGCCTACCCAGGTTGTTGGGACCCCTTTGAACTGACTTTGTGGGAGACAAACGAACGGCGACGGCCGACCCTGACGAAAGAGGTTCGTTATTCACGAAGAGGACTGGGATAGGACAGGCACCTGCGGCGGATAAGGCGCCGAGACCAAGACACTCAATTTATCCACAACTCGCTCTTACATACACCTAGGTGGGCGCGACACAGGACGAGAGCCGGACGAAACCGCACCGACCCCCAGACTTGACTCGCTGCTTCATTTTCCCAAGTCGGATTTGCTACTCTGAAATTACGCATCTGCGCACACGGTGTTGTTTGACGCCTTCTCTCGCTCGCTCGTGAACTGGTGCCCTGCTGACGCGAGTTGTCAAGCTTGGGCCCGCGCTTCTGGGCTAAGGAGCTGTGGGTGTCTCTGTGGTGGAGAGCCAAAGACGGAGGGAGGATTGCATCCCTTACCCTGACTGACTTGCCTCGGGCTCTGCCTCCTCGCAGCTTACACTGCACGTCTGCTTGGCCGAGATTGGTGCTCAGACCGTCCCGAGCTCTGCCTTTGGTGTGGTGGTGTGCATGGAATTGATGCTCGAGGGGGTCCCGGTATCACAACCACAACCCGACTGACTGGGTCGCCTCTTGTTCCGGTGCTCGAGACCGGGGGTGGTGGACGCCAAAAGACTGGAGATACGGGCGACCCTAGAAACGCCCACCACACCAACGCCAACACCAGTATCCGCGTCAGGTTTGGTAGGGCTCGTGGCTTTTGGCTGGAGAGCCGAGAGCCAGATACCCGTCCCAAGCTGCTGGGTCCTTGGGTCCCTTTGGGTCTCATCCTGGCCCGCATCCACTCGACAAGTCTGGTCGCACCAGGTCTTTGGGTCATTCTGGTCTGGTTCTTGGTTCCCTTCCTCTGGTGCATCCATCTCTCTTTGCCTTGGCTTGCCTTACCTACCTACCTTAGCTGGTGCCCCCAGAGAGCGGAGATTCTATCCAAGCTTCCTGTCCTTCTCCATTTCCACCTCCAGCTTCTATTCCCAAATTAATTTCTCGCACCTCGGTCCTGTCCCCTTGTCCTTGACTCCTGGTCCTCGCCGGCATTTTGGCTCCTGGCTGGTTTATTAGCCAAGTTGTCCCAAATCGACTAAACCCTTTTACCGTACTTCAAACCACTTCTTCCTGTCTCTTGCTCTGACCCCCATTTCCCCCTCATCGACCAGACCAGACCAGACCAGGTGGGCTCGCTCCGCAACACCATCACCACGAGTACCCCCATAGCTGGGCGCACATCTCTGGCCTTTCTGGTCTTGTCCTCGCCACCACCTTCGGCATATGTCTCTGGCCCCGCTCACTGCGCCTGACATTTGACCGTCACCAACATTTCCGATCTCGCTGCTTGTAGATCGTTGGATCCTCCGACCTTTTTCAACAAGGCACTCCTTTTCCGCGCCGGGTCCTGAGTGTTGATCGCCACCGGCAGCCCCCAACTTTCTCCCTTGGACAGTTTCACCGGCTTCTCACTCACTCACGAAAACCGTTGGCTTGAGCTACTTGTATCCACCACATCCGTTTTGAGCTCCCCTGTGCTACCGTTGGATGGCACCGCTGGCCTTGTTGCTGCCATCTCTTTTGCTGGTGTAACTGCGTCTATTCTATCACTGCCGCGGTGATGCCTAGACGACCAGCTCAATCATCCAACCGCGAGGATATGCCTACCTCATCTCCCTCCAGTTTCAACCATTTTCAATTCACTTTCAACTGCTCAGCCTCCAACTCGGGCAAAAATAGCTTTATCGAGCCTGATGTGTGTATTTTCTTTTTCATGTACCATGACCCTTGGGGGTTTTTATCCTTGCCCTATTGTCTAAACTGGTTGTTGCGGATGGGATGTGCTGACATTTGTTCGTGTAGCCCGACGCACAGGATATGTAAGTCTCGGACACCAACCTGGCTTCATTGTCTAACCAGGCTGATCAGCATCCTCAGAGACTCTGAATCCTTGACCGACAGTGTACAGAATTTCCCAGAAGAATTTGGTCGCACATACCATGCCTACCGCGCTGGTTGTGAGTTCTAGCCTCTGTCTCGACCGGTTCCCTCGCTCACCATCCTACTCTAGCTTACGCCTTCCCCAACGACCAGCAAGAGCGAGAGCGCCTAGATCTACAAAATGAAGCCTTGGTGAAGCTCTTTGGCGGACGGCTGTTCTTTGCTCCTTTATCAAGGACGACCCCTCCTAGAAGCATACTGGATATCGCTACAGGTACTGGTGACTGGGCTATCAAGATGGGGGATCTGTTTCCACAAACCGAGGTAGTTGCTACCGATCTCTCGCCGATCCAACCTCGAAACGTACCGCCAAACGTGAGCTTTTACGTTGAAGACTCGTATGTCCCTTCTACTCCGGCCTCTTCCTGATGCTGACACCGGATTCCTAGTTCTGAGCCTTGGGACTACTCTCAACCGTTCGATTACATCCATACCCGAGTCACTTCTGGTTGCTGGTCCAACTTCAAGGAACAAATAGCCGACCAAGCTTTCCAATCATTAACTCCTGGCGGCTGGTTCGAGTCCCAGGAGTATGATGCCATCATCAAATGCGACGACAACACCCTCGATGCGAATGGTCCCCTCGCCACATGGTTCCGAGAAATCAAGGAAGCCTCGGCTATGATAGGCCGGCCAGTTAACGTTGCTGAAAATGTTCGGGAAGCATACGAGCGAGCAGGGTTTGTTGATGTACAGGAGCGTATCTTCAAGATGCCCATGAATGGCTGGCCCAAGGATGAGCGCCTCAAAGAGATAGGACGCATGTGGGAGAGGAACTTCTTGATGGGTCTCAGCGGGTTCTCATTCACTCTTTTCAACCGCATCTACGAGAGAACTCCTGCGCAGATCGAGGTGAGCTTGGCCCAGATGCACCGACCTTAATCGGTGTCAACTAACTGAGTTGATGTAGGTGTCGCTTGTGGACGTACGCAGAGAACTCATCGACACACGAATTCATGCCTGGATACCGATTCACGTCATCATCGGCCGGAAACCATTCCCGGGCGAGGGACCGATACCACAGATGTCATTCTCATGAGACAGGAAACGGCCGGATTTGGATAGAACTTACTCGCTCATCCTAGCGAACGTAATGCATGCATCGATTGATGAAAGGGGCAGGGAAAGGAGATCGGGCCAGCATGCCTCACGAGGCAGAAACACAGGATGCATAAAGCGCTCAGCAAGCCACCGATGGTTGATTTTGGAGATTCGTACCCATGATACCCTGAGCGACGAACAAGCACACCATAACGTCGACATGACCTGCATGACTAGAAGATAGCATTGAGAGTAATTATCGGTACAAATTTGTGGGTTGATAACCTCAGAACCAGCCTCCTCTTGTTCCGTACAGGTTGTTTCACGCACTTCCGACTGAAAGGGGCTCGACACGATGCTCATCACGGGCCATGTTATTGAGCTCGGGGATGGATTCGGTTATTCTGGCTCCTTCAGGTGAATTGATAGGAAACTCAGGGTCAGTCGAGTTCTCAGGTTTGTCATCAGACTCCCTGACAAGCCACTCTAGCTCGCGAGCTTGATCTTCTGGCAGCAGCTTCTTCATGGCTTGCCTGGAAAGGAACTCATGGTCGCAGTACTCGAAACCCGGGACAACAGTCTCCGAGATGAGAAGGCCCTCTCCATGTTGTATTCCGCCAGCGCTCGCCTTGCTGGGCAGCAGATAGCTTGCTTTCCAGACGTTGCCCTCGACGACCCACTGGATGCGCTCCCCTTGCTCGACAGCATGGCCGACGACAAAGGTCTCGACGCGGCCATCGGGGTGAACAAGGACATAGCGACCACGGCCACGGTGCAGAGTGTGGATGACGCGGCTGCGGTTTCGGTGGAAGTTCCCCTGAGGACGACAGGGGGTGAGGAGGTAGAAGATGGTGGTGGAGAGACGCCGAGTGTTTATGTCGAAGCCTTCACGGGGAGGGCCAGCAAGGGCTGTCGTCTGAGCAGAGAGGGCTTCGGACGGATACTGCGAAGGAATAGTGGTGGGATCTTCATCCGTTTGCTGGAAATATCCACCCTCCATGTGAGGAATCAGGGAGAGGGTGCGGATGAGGGCGTTGGTTCCGGGAGTTTCGGACCCAGGGGAGCCGGTGAAGGAGGGCTTGACAGCGCCCAAATCGGGCTCTTGATGGATGTACTCGCCCATCTTGTCTGTGCTGTGAATTTGAAGATGTAGAAACAGTTGAAGCAGAAGATGGTTGACCTCCTCTCGTCACCTAGGAGGGCGAGGCCGTGACTTTTTTTGTACTTGTGTGAGTTGATAAGCAACGGATGCAAGAAAGTGGCACAGCTGCGACCTGGCTTGTTATCTTTAGACCGTGAACCAAGCTGACGGGAGATGTAACGTCTTGGTAAGTCGCTGAGTAAAGGTGAAAGGCCGAAAGTAGACCGTGATGGAGGTGATGAGTGAGGATGGTGTAAGTTGGGGGGGGGTTGTTTCACAGGTCTGACATGGAGCCAGAGCCACCGAGCAAAGCCCACAGAGAGGCAAACTGTCACAAGAAATGCCACGGGAAGAAAATGGGATGGATTTGTTTTGGAAGTCGGGGTTTGAAGCCATGGATATCTGATTGCCAGTGTTGGGGCCTTGGCACTGGTCAGCAGTGATTAGGAGGCATGGCATGGTGGAGACAAGGACAACACTAAGCATAGATATTAGGGTACGGCTCATTGCAGTGCTGGATCTGTAGTAGCTTTAATGGCCAAGATGCTGGGAGATATATGTCAACTGCATGTTGTGTATATACTTTCTGTAGCTTGGTGTTAGTCGGGGAATAGGGGATTTGAGGGCGCCATGTGCCACTCCAGCCAAGCCCCTGAAACGGTCTCTCATGGAATGGACTGTTCTACAGCGCAGCCTTACTCGAGTTTCAGGGGCCCCCCTCGCTAACTCTCAGTGAACCTAGGTTGCCCCGCCATCGCCGAAACCGCCCGGTGGGGGGTTGGACCCATGACGCAACCAGCTCGAATCTGCTCTCGGCTGAAAAGCTGCCTGCACCACCAGACACGACAGACAAGCAACATTGTCTTTGTCGCCAACCTTTTGGCTCTGTCATTGGACTTGAATTGTATTCTAAGGGGGATATTCGAGCCTCGTCCTCTGCGTAGATACCACCCTCCCGCCGAACCGAACCGCCCGAGGTTGGTGGTGGCTCGGCCATGTCTGCCGCCTGTCCTCATCGTCTGCTCGTGCGGTCGACGCCGATACTGCTGCTCAGCCGCCGCTCCGCCGTCCTCGTCCCACGAACCGCTGCGCCCTGCCTCCTGCGACACCGTCTGTTCTCGAAATGCCCTCCTCGACTCTCGCAGCAGCGTCATGACAAAGACCCGTATGAGCGCTTACGAGAGGCGCGGCCGCTGGTGTCGGATCCAGTGGCCCGCAAGTTCACACAGGCGGGCAGCAGCCGCAACTCGCGGCTGATGGTGATAGCCACGGTCCTGGCCGCCGTGGGGTTCTACCTCTTCAACTCGCAGACGGTGCCCATCACCGGGCGGCGGCGGTTCAACTTCCTGTCCGACACGGTGGTGGCACGCGTGTACTCCAAGGCTGTCAAGGAGACGATTGAGCAGGTCAGGGCGCAGGGGGGGCACTTTCTGCCCGACTGGGACCCGCGGACGAGGCTGGTCAAGAGGGTCATGAGCCGCTTGATCCCCGTGAGCGGAATGGCGGACTTGAACTGGGAGATTTTTGTGATTGCCGACAGCAGTACGTGGTCTGAGGCTTGGCAGCTGTGGACATGATCTGGCTGACATGTTTTGTGGTGATAGGGACGGCCAATGCCTTTGTCCTACCTGGAGGCAAGGTGTTTGTGCACAGCGGAATCCTCAACGTCTGCCGCAACGAAGACGCCGTCGCCGCAGTCCTCGGGCACGAGATCGCACACAACACGGCATCGCATGCTGCCGAGAGACTGTCGGCGGCGTGGGTGGGAAATCTGACAGCGGGGAGCTTGTTCTTCCTTGCGGGAGCACTCCCTGGGCTGGCGCTGTTTGGCCTCTGGAACGTGGTCGGGGGCTACTATCTGCAAGACTTGCTCTTCTACCTCCCAATGGGCCGGAGGCAAGAGAGCGAGGCTGACTACATCGGGCTCATGATGATGGCTGAGGCGTGCTACGATCCCCGAGAGGCAGTGGGCTTCTGGCAGAGGATGGATTCACTATCGCGGACGGGTGGCCAGGGGCAGGAAGTGCCAGAGATGCTTAGCACGCATCCCTCGGTAAGTCTGTCTCAAATCTTTTGTTCACCCTGACAGAAACTGACGTGCAACAGAACGAGAACCGGGTCGCCAAGATTAGCGAGTGGATGCCCAAGGCCATGGAGAAGCGAGAGGAGAGCGATTGCCGAGGGACGGCGGCGTTTGCGGACCGGTTTCGACAGGCGATGCGGCGAGGCGTCACGACGATTATTATATGATTTGGATATGGTTGAAGAGTATATGAAAGACTATTGGATTCAGGACAGAAGATGGAGTTTTGCTTTGGGACGAGGCTATTATGCCTCTAGAGGAGCGGCTTCTCGGGTGTATATTATTGCAGGTATACAAGACCTAGCTTCTACCTTGTAGATGGACGTAGAACCACTAGAGATACAAGACAACTCCCAGTCTTTTCACGTCACCCAGGTACCTAGGCTGGTGATCCCCCGGACCGAGGTGCCTGACAGTTTGGCAATCACCTCGCCGTGATAGGTGAGCTCTCCCCCGCTAGAAATGACGTCGGGGCCTTTTAGCGCGAGCAACCCGCCTTCCCCAGGTGCGATGTGCCCACTTCTTTGGGGGGGAAGGGACACCCGTGACCGCGTACCGAGGCAAGTGCCTCCCCACCTGCCGAGCCAACTTGCTCGTTCCATCGTTTCCAGGCCAGACTTGAACTAAAAAAGGCAGGGGACGCAGGCTTCGGAGAGAACTCCTTCCTTTCTCTTCTCCTTCAACAACTTTTCCGCCTCCATCACTCGAAACAACACAACAACAATCACTTGTGACTTCAGCCTTGCAGTCAGTCGCGTGGCAACAGTTTCACACTCGTTCTCTTCTTACCCTCTCAAACGCAATGGCCGAGACTTATACCACCGCCGAGGTGGGCAAGCACAAGAATGAGGCCAACGGCTTCTGGCTCATTGTCGAGAATGACGTTTACGACGTGTCAAGTATGTCTGCCATTTGAACCCTGACCCTTTATCATCCATACACCCAGCGCTCACCACTCATTCTTCCACGCGAAATACATGCTGACACGCGCTTTGCAGAGTTCCTGGAGGAGCACCCTGGCGGCGCAAAGATCCTCAAGCGCTGGTCCGGCAAGAACGCCACCAAGGCCTTCTGGAAGTACCACAACGAGGACGTCCTGAAGAAGTACGGCAAGGACCTCAAGATTGGCGCCGTCGGAGAGAGCGCCAAGTTGTAGAGGGGCCAGCAACCATGGGACCCGACGGGACGGAGGTTTTTCTTTTGGCTGTACGAGTGTGATCCTTTTTTCTTGGTTTGTTATTTTTTTTCTGGCATGGCGTATACTATATTGTTGGACTAGGCACGCATATATGGGCGGATTCTTGGATCGATCGGGTTTTTTGTCTAGAGGTGGTTGGAAGACATGGCGGTATCTTTCTTCTCCGTCGTTGACTTGGCGCGAGTTACGGCTGAAGCAGCATGAGCTGGAGCGCCTCTTTTACAATAAACTTGTTAACTAGAGACATCTGTTACAGGGCTCATACGATATGTTTGTTCGAGATATGGGCGCTTCCGTTATGACTAGACGAGATGTCATGTACGACTGCATCGCCGTGTCGAGAAATACTTCAAACCACCAACGCATTATTACGGTAAAGATAAAAGATGCCGCAGATTGCGGCCTCAAGCGGCATATCGAGTGGGGCCAGGCCCAAGTTATAGACTTACAAGATGCCAACTAGAGCTGACTCACCGGTCTTTTGAGTTATTTCACTCCTTCAACCTCCTATCGCTTGAAAAAAAAGAAGCACCTCATCTCAATATCCCTTGTCACAATGAGCGACTTGTTCAACCTCGACGCCCAGCGGGCCCGCCTGTCCCGCCGGCACGCCTCCGAATCCGGGTCCGGTCCGGCGCCGACGCTGCCGCCCCTCTCGGCCATCAAGGCAGCCGAGGCCTCACTCCCCCGCCCGGAGTCGGAGGCGTACCTCCGGGGAGTGCCGCAGGAACAGGTGCTCCGGCACATCACGGAGGACATTGTCCCCGCGTGCAACGGCCCAGCCAGCTCGTCTCGCTACTACGGCTTCGTCACGGGCGGGACGCTTCCCATCGCCGAGTGGGCGGATAATGTCGTCTCCCGCGTGGATCAGAATGTCCAGGTGCACCTACCTACGCAGACGGTGGCTACGACTGTTGAGGATGCGGCGCTTGAAATGCTGGCCGCTCTGTTAGGGCTGACTGGGTTCCGTGGGAGGACTTTTACTACTGGCGCTACAGCGAGTAACGTCCTTGGACTTACGTGCGGTAGGGAGCATGTTGTGGGGAAGAGGCTTGGTGAAGGGGAGACCGTGGGAGAGCTGGGACTCCTAGCTGCGTGTATGACGGCTGGGATAAAGGAACTACAGATCCTCACGAGCGCGGGCCATAGTTCCCTGTCCAAGGCTGCCAGCGTTGTTGGCTTTGGAAGGGCATCGGTCAAGGAGCTAAGACTGAGCGGAGACGAGCCGTGGAGGCTCGACATCGATGCCTTGGAGAGGGAGCTTCAGAGGGAGGGTGTGGCAAGCGTCATTGCCTTGAGTGCCGGAGAGGTCAACACGGGTCGGTTTGCGTTGACGGGCGTTGAAGAGATGAAGAGGGTGAGGGAGCTGGCTGATAAGCACGGGGCCTGGGTTCATGTTGACGGTGGTAAGTATGAGTTTGCGAGTATATACAACAACAGCCTTGTACTGACTGATATTGCCAGCATTCGGCATCTTTGCTCGAGCACTCCCCAACGAGGACGACTACAAGACTCTTCACAAGCGTGTGCAAGGTCTGGAACTGGCGGACAGCATCACAGTCGACGGACACAAGCTCCTCAATGTCGTGAGTTTCTCTCTCATGTATTCAAAACCCCCAGAATCTAGTGCTCGTTTCTGACTCGACGTTGACAGCCTTATGACTGCGGCATGTTCCTCACTCGAACACCCGACATCCTCCAGTCCGTCTTTACAAACCCCAACGCCGCGTACCTCTCCTCCGGAGGACAGTCGACCATCCCGTCGCCGCTAAACATCGGCCTCGAGAACTCACGCCGCTTCCGCGCACTACCCGCGTACGCCGTCCTCCTCAGCGAAGGCCGTCCCGGCATGGCTCGCCTCCTAGCCAACATGACGACCCTCTCCCGCCGGATCGCCTCTTTCCTCCAAGACTCGGAGCACTACGAGCTGCTGCCGGATGAACGGGCCGGTCTGGACGAGGTATTCATGATCGTGCTCTTCCGGGCCAGGGATCCAGAGCTCAATGGCGAGCTGGTCGACAAGATCAACGGGACGAGGCAGATGTACGTGAGCGGGACGAGCTGGAGGGGCGAAAAGGCGGTGCGCGTGGCTGTGTCGAATTGGATGGTGCATGTTGAGAGGGACTTCAAGGTGGTGTCTTCTATCCTCACGCATGTGGCCGAGGGTAAGGAGTTTGATATTGAGAATTGCTGAAGATGGTAGTAGGTTGAGGTTGGTATATGACGAGTTGTCGCTGTGTATTCCGGTGGTGCGTATTAAAGGGGTATTGGTCGAGACAGTATAAATCCTCGAGATGTCGAATAAATAAAACCCCGTCGAATATTCCAAAGGCAAAAAAAAGTCGTTCCCCAAAATCTAACCAAACTTCTTGGACCCTCCCTTCTGCGTCGTCTTCTTATCCCCCTTCTTCTTCTTCCCCTGCCCGATCAGCTCCAGATGCCCAGCCCTCTCCCCGAGGAGCGCCTCGGTGCGCGCCGTCATGCCGCTCGTGAACTTCTTGTGCACCTTGTCGACGCTGGCCTTTGTCTTCTTGGGCTTGGCCACCTTGGACGCCTGGCGCTTCGAGTGCGTCACCTTGGCCGGTGTTGGCCGGCCGAGCTTCTTGATTGTGCCTTGGGCCATTGGGAGAGGAGTTTGGTTGGTTGGTTGGTTGTTGGTGGTGGTGAGGGTGGGAGAGAGAGATTGGGATGTTTTTGGTGGTTGTTTTTTAGGTGGTTGAAGAAAAAAATCAAGGTGAGGGTTGGATTTGGACTAGCGGGGTAATGTTCTCACCAAGGTGAGGCTTCGGTGAGCGGGACCAAACTTACATATCAGTTGTAACCAGTCATGAGTAGTTATAAGTAATTATTACTAGCTATAGGTAAAAGGGCCTGGTTTAAACGTTTAAATTTCCCTGATTTGTTTATTATATGTGCATTCAATCCTGATTATACAAGTGTCCTTTCTATCAACATGCCAATGCAAAACCTTGGGATGGTATCCTGAGTTTTCCTCCAGCGCCAAAGATGAGTAACAATATGGCCAGGGCTGGCCTACGCAATGATCAATTATCTAACTCTTTCAGTGCCCTTTACCAGCCGTCACCCCAGCCGTCATCATCATCCGTCGCTTTCGGCTTCATGTCAATCTTCTTCGCCCCGATTGGCTTCGCGGCTGGCTTGGCCAGAGGCTTCTTGGCTGTCGTTGTCTTGGACAGGCCCTTGGGAAGGGGCTTGTGGTGGCCAGCCTTCTTGTTGGACTGGGCAGCCAGCCATCCTGCAAAGTCAGGTTCGCCATCGTCAAAGGGGGCAGCAGATGCTGTTGCCGTCGCCGTCTTCTTTGATGACTGTTCAGCCGGCGTGTCAAAGCTGTCAAAGTCGTCATTCATGTCACCCCAGGAGTCACCGCCATCATCACCCTCGTTAGCATGGAGGAATGAGTCAGCCACCACACTGGCTGTGGCAGACGAGTTTCGTGATAGGGTCGCCGGGGGTGACTTGACAGCTTGACGATGCAATGTCGACGCTGTTGTCGTAGCTGATTTCTTGGATTCGGGCCCAGGTGAGGGTGGTGGCCTGGGAGAAGCTGCTCTCGAGTCCGATTCCGCATTAATTTCTCCTGCAGCAGCTGAGAGTTTGTTGGTGAACGATGAGATAGCCCATCCTGCCCAGCCTCCTGGGACGTTTTCGTGTGGTTGAGGTGTGCTCATCCGGGGTGCTGAAGCATCGGCGGCCTGTGGAGGAGGGAGAACACTATCAGGCATAGAGACCACCGCCTTCTTGATCTTCTGGACATAGACGTCCATAGTACGAACCGCCGCATCACGAACAATCTTCTCCTTGTCTATCAATACAGGGGACACGACAGGAAGAATTCTGCACGCGCAGTCTTCCTCAGTAAAGTACTCAGACGTAGCCCCCAAGGCCATCAGAGCGGCGTTTCTGGCATGCACAAATGGATCTCTGAGAGACCTTGTGAACGCAGCAATGAGAACCTTTGACCGCGATGAGGTTCCGAGATGCTTGGCAATCTTACCCAAGCAGATGGTCGTATTCGTTCGGATTCCTGGTTGCTCGTCGTTTGCTGTTCTCGCGAGTTGCTTGAGCAAGTCGCCATTGATGGTGCGGTCAGAGAGCTTGGTGATGATGACAAGTACAGACTTGAGCGTCTGCTCTCGCACAACAGGTGTCACATCTGTGAAGCCAGTAATCTTGGAAATGTCAGCTAAGTTCGTTAATCCGCAAAAGGAATTATCGTACCAATTGTGGGAAGATCTTGTCGTTGACAACCTTCTGCGATAGGTGATCAATCATCAAGGGAAGGCTGTCCAACAAGCAGACTCGAATGGCTCGATCGGGGTTTCCAAAGAGACGGATGATAAAAGGGGTAATCTTGGTGTCAAAGTCCTCCTTGGAAAGTTTGGCTGCAATCTTCAAGACCACCGACACAGCTCTCTGGCCGCCTCCGCCAAACTCGGCCGACTTCATGAGCTCGGGCATCACCTTGAGCTTGAAGAACTCTTCAGGGAAATCATCACTCAGCTCGTCCAGTCCACTGCGCAGGGTGTCAATAAGCTTCAATAGATCAGGATTTCTATCATGACTTACGCCAAGAACTCTTCCCGCTCGTCAGGGGTCTTAATGTCGAGGTTGTCGATGCCATCCGTCAGCTTGATGAGGGTGCTATCAAAGAAAGATCCAGTTCGGTTTCCCTGGTCGAGGAAAGCTCCCACGGTGATTCGGGCCTTGGGGTTGGCGTTGCAGAGGCGCTTGTAACTGGAGTGAAGTGGCGGGGGGATGCTCTTGGTCTGGCCGGCCTGGTCAGCGCCGCTGTAGTCGCCATTGAAGACCTCAAAGATCAATGTGCCGAGATTGAATGAGTCCACTGCTGTGTGAGGGTTCTTCTTGATGACGTCCCAGCCGCCCCTAGCAAGTTCGGGGGGCGCATATCGTCCAGAGTCTGGTACCACGCTACCGTATGTCTGTCGGACTCGTCAGCTTCGAGCCTCGTCGCAAGACCCAAGGTCCTTACGTATATGATAGATTCGTCATCCTTGACGCTGCTCAAAACATCAAAGCCGCCCAGCTTCCACTCGCCGCTTTCCGAAGTATAGACCGACCCGACCTTGAGGCTACCGTGAATGGAGGAAGCATCTTCGTTGATGAACTTGACAGTGCGCTGCAGCACAGTTAGCCTCCAAAGATGTTGGTCTTGACCAAGAAGCGCACCGTAATGCTGTGAAGTCCCCATTTTATCGTCTCCGGGCTCAAACTCTTTCTCTTCACATGCCATCGTAAGGGCACCACTCGCTCGGTCGCAATGTAGATGTACGTCTCGGTCTGGAAGGCATCGTCAGCGCAACATGCCCAGCGCATTTATGTGTACCGTTTATACCTCGACGGCGTCCAGCACTTTGATAACTCCAGGGTGTCGCAGGGTTCGTAGCTTCTTGAGAGCGTTCTTGGCTAAGGGAAGTCGGGATCGGTTGTTGGTGATGTCGAAGGAGAAGATGCTGCAGTTTGAACCGTCCTCCTGCAGAAATACAATTAGCTAGCCGGCAAACAAAGTCGAGAACTACAGGACTTACACGCTTGGTACCGTTGTACAGAGTCCATATCGACTCGTCGATATCAACCTTGTCGCCAAACGTGTACGGAAAGGGAGGTCCCTGGGCAATGGCCGAGGCCACTGCAGACTTGAGAAAGTTCATGCCAGGAGGGCAAGATGATGAGGACGATTTTGCAGTAAAACCTTCGGAGCTGCTGCGGCCGGATCACCAAAGGAAGAGGCAAAGAAACGGTTGCCCCGGTGTAAGTTAATGGATGCAAAGTATCCCTTCCTGTCGAAGCGCAACGTGGTTGTTGGCCGCTGTACGTCAGGTACCTTTACAGAGGCCAGCTCCCCGCGCTAGCGCCCGATCAGTTTACGTCGGTGCCGCAAGGATCCATGTCCAGTGGAGGGGCTCGGCTCCTGGTTATTCCCATCCGGGCTCCCGTCCCGTCACCGTTACGGTAGCACCCAGCGTAAGATACGGCAACACTGCAGAGCATCTAACAAGAGTCTCTTAGACATGGACCCATTACTGCTTGCTAAATACCATTCATATATCTTCATGTCCATCTAGTATTCGTCTCATTGTGCCATTCTCAACCCAATTTCCCTTTATGCCAATACTCTCTCCTTCTATCCATCATCCAATTCGATCAACACTTGAGCCATCCATTCCTCATCAGCAGCTGATTGCGTGAGTCAGCGTTCCAAGAACGCATATATCGCTTGCATCCGCGTGGTTTAGCAGTTTCGCTGGCCTCCTCTGGACCGATTTGAGACACGCCGTGAGCTCGTTGACCAAGTGTTTGGAAGCAGAGTAGGGACCTGCGAGGAGAACATGCTTGCAACTCAGTTAGGCACAGCTGGACCCAGAGAGTGAAAGTTAAAGAACTTACCGTAACCTCGTGCCGTGGTTGAAGCAGAATCACGGTCTGTTCAAGCATTTTTCGAACCATGCTGACACTTGGGTCGAGGCAACCCAGCACCTCGGAATCGGCGAACGTAAGCCTCGACGAAACCCCTCCTGTCCTCCCAGGAAGATCAAAGGGAATCTCCCACGACTTTCCGCTGTTCTGGAACCCTGGTAGTATCGCCCGGGTAAAATACTCGGACAAAATCTTGAGACGCTTCTCAAGCTCGGCAGATTTAAGCTTGGAGCGAAGCTTCTGGTTAAAGTCTATGAGCTTTTGTGCTGCCATCTTGACGAACTCGGCCTGGGCATGTTTGAGTCTGTAAGCCTTAGTTAGTTCAATGTCAACGATGGAACTCTGCTCATTTCTCGAGAGGACAGAGAAATGTTTAGAAGCGTACCCTGCCATCTCGGCCATGTAAGAAGTCCTGCAGGCGCAAATCTCGACGTGGCTAAATGTTGTCGGCCCGCCCTTCAAGAGATAGGGAACGCATTCCACCAACATCTCTCCACAGTTCAGCACAACAACGGTTGCGCTTGGGAACTCCGTCCCCGCCTCAAGCTTCAGGGCACCGCAGTGCAGGTAATACTGAACCGCGGCCACTGAGTGTGGAATGACTTTGGCGTGCTGCATGAGTTTGCTCTCCACCAGCAAGCTGGCCCAGAATTTCCATGCTGTACGGATCAAGAAGTCGGGGAGCGAATAAACGATGTTTTCTAGCTCTTTGGTGGTGATTTGGCCATGTCCGTGAGTCGCCTGTCCTGGATCTGCTAACTGGGCGATCTCTTGCTCAATCCATGACATGTCAAACGCAAATCCGGAGCCAAGGGCTTCTGGGTTGTAAGAAACCTTATACTCGTCTGTTTTCGGGTCGATGTTTGCCGTGCTTATCCAGTTTCGAGGGCCAGAACGGTCGACAGTATAGTCAGAAATGTCTGTTAGGGGGGATTGCTTGCGGATGAAAGAGAAATAGCCTGAGATGCCAATCAAAGGAGATTCCTTCAACGCGAAAAAGGGGCCTCTGCGGATACTCTTCTTCATGCCAATCATCGCTGCTTTTGCTGCCGTATGAGGTGGATGGCTGATCTCTGTCTGGATAATTGTAATCAGCCCCGTTTCTGCATATTCGGATCAGACGCGTACATACTGGTACCTCACAGATGACCACACTTTCCCGGCCTGTATTCACCGCAATGGAATCTGACTCCCCGTACTTGACCGACACCGCAAAATAACGAGCATGCGGATGGATGTTGTTTTTGGACCGAGCAGGAAGTCGGCCTGGACTGGACTCTCCAAACGGCCTAGTTGAGTTTTCCAGGTTGCTGATGTCTTGCCGAACTTTCCATATTAATTTGGGCCTGTTCAGGCTTGACATGTCAACAGTTGAGGGAACTTTCCGGACCTGAAAGGAAAGAGCAGGACTTGGTACCCGGGACAGATCCAACGATGAAAGCCCCATGCAGGGTCCAGTCACCCTCAGGGCGGGATGCCGCGTGCTCAGGGGCGCCTCAACCACCGGGGGATCAGCCGCTTGGGTCAGGGTATCGTTGTCGTCCGATCTTCTAGCATAATCCGCTTGGTTTGTTATTTGCTCCTTTGGCCGATCTTTCATCACAGGGGGCCTTTCCCGACGCTGCTGAACTTGGAGCATCCGCCGTGGATCCATGGCCAGAAGGTTAAGGTGTGAGGTGCTGGAAACGAGCTGAACTGGACTTTTTGCAGCACCATGTTTCGGGTGTTTCTGGCTCATCGTTTCGTCTCTTGTATCATGGTTTGCCAGCCTCAAAGTCCTGTATTTGCGAACCCTCCGTAGGGGTAGATCTTGGCGTTGAGTTTTGGTGAGCTCACTCGCACCCCCAGGAAAAAAGAATGGGCCGTATCCAATCTCTTGCTCTGGTCTCCATGTGGTGGTTCGATTCAAGTCGTGGGGAGTATCAAGCTGCCGTGTTTGTGGTATCTGTCGACAGTCCTTAGAAGCCCTCCCTGTATGCTTCTGCGGTGGTGGTGGTGGTGGTCCCGAATATGTAGTAGGGTGCTGCTCTGGAGGCTTCGAAGAGATCCTGGAGATCCTCGGCTGTTTTCTGTCCGTCGAGCGAAGACCCAGCTGGGAATTTTGCATGATCCCCTCCTTTCCTGTATCCGTCTCACTGCCTGTGCGCCGCCGAGCTTGTTCCGGTGCAGCCCTCGGGGCACCTGTCTGATCACTTGGAGCAACGGTTGGCCGATAACTTGGTGCCGTAGCCAGTGGGCTACTCCCATAAGATCCGGTCAGCTCGGCTGGCTTAGAGTTGTTGCTGTAGAGTTGGGCAGCCTTCCACTGGCTGGAACTAATGCGCACCTTTCTGCCCAGTATCGATTCAAGCAATAATGGGCGGCCAAGGATGTAGCCCACGGGAGATGCGATGTCTGTCGAATTGGCGAGTGCCCATTCCTGAGGTATCGATTGGCGATAGTTTCGTGCGTCCGTAGTATTGCCCCTCTTCTCACAAATGTTTGCCAATAGTAATAAGCACCCCAGATAATCATTGTCTTCTCGCCTGAGGAGCTTCCTCTTCGCTTGATAAACAGATTTGCAAGTGCGATAGGCGTCTTCCAAGCGACCTCCCTGCAACAGAGCAATTGCGATTGCTTGTCGAAGTTCATAGATCGAAGTCGGCAGCGTAGATTCCAGATTCAACAACTCCGACACCATTCTTTCTGCCATGTCCCACTCCCCTAACAGACAGCAGTAAAGAGCCCGCTGGAGTTTGAGTTTCGAAAGATCATCGTGTTCGCAATGGTCACCGTGTGAGCGTATAGCCTGGTGCAGACACTGCTCAGCCTTGGAGAAGTCTCCCTTGATGAAACTTTGGTACGCGATCTCCTCTTGGCGTCTTAAGAATCCGGTGTCGATAGAAGACTTGTCAAGGGCCACTAGGCTTTTCGCGCCCGGAGAAGTCAAGATTTTCGAGGTTTGCCGTGATGAATGCTCAGTATTTGAGGATGTGACGGGCGCTGACAGATCACTTCGATGTGACTTGGGCGTTTGATGCAAGGCACTGTCCCCTGACAGTTTGACACTGGCCATTGCACTCTGCCCGTTCCAGCGTTCAGTATGTTTTGGCCGGTCATCAGGAAGTCCTTCAACCCTGTTGTTGAAGCGATGGCTGTGTCTGCCAGTCTCGAATCGTTTGCGAGCCGTAGGGCTTGTTGCAGATACGGCACGAGTTGCAGGATCCATAATTGCTGGGACATGGAGGTCTAGAGATAGGAAGAAAGAAACCCGAATGAAACTGACACGTCATGAAGCTGTGAGAGAATGAGAGATGAGGATTTTGCAAAGAAAAGAGCCGATATCCCAGAGCCTGGTTTTTAATAGCTTCGCGTCCCGGTAGGGCTCATGGCGGCCTGGTTTGTTACCATCTCTCTATTCGCTCCCGTTTTCAACCTGATTGGCAGCAGGTGAGCGCCATGCAGAAGCAGGCTGCCAGACAGGTGGCAGCGCGCGAATGTTGACATCGCCTGGATGTTTAAGGCTTGGCAACAACATGGCGCAGCATTTTGAGGCCTCACGAAGCCATTGGGAAGGTATTGGTGTAAGGTTGAACGGAGATCCCGTTGTCGCTGGTGTGTAGCACCTAGAGTCAGCTGTCCACGCTCCATACTGAACAAGAATCCAATGATGTGAGAGATCTGGGCCCTTATTCAAACGCGGGCGCACGGAGGCAGCGAATTTGCCTTGGGAGGCGATGCAAACATGTTTATAGAAAAGAAGGCAAGAATAGTATTTTTTAACTGGCATAGGTTGAGGAAACAGTATCGCTGATGGGCAGCACAGCATTGGTGTCCGGGAGAATGCAGGATTCAGGCTTGAGCCACGCAGCCATTGAAGACGCAGCCTGCCTGACTGTCTCGGAGAGAAAATGAAAGGGAAAAAAAGATCGGCGAAAGTCAGATTCTAATGACAGCTGAGACAGATGCCCGCCTGCTCTTTGCTCAATGACGATGCAAGACGTCGCTGAGACGGAGTTGGGGTCTGTTGCCTAAACCTAGAGCGGCTTAGAGATGCTTGAACGGTGAGGGAAAACAAAGTTCCGGCTGCAAATTTGGACCAGAAAGGAAGGCGTGTCTCCTCTGCTCTTCCCATCCTTCCATTTCATCTTCAGGCGCTCGGACCAATAGACCGCCGACCTCCCGCAATGCCAACAGCCAACAGGCATACAGCGACAAGCGGGCTCTTGCAGCCTCGCAGTGAATTTATTCCTTTCATCTCCGTGTTCCTCCTGCGAAGAGCGGATGAGCACGCGTTCATGCGGCTTAATGAGCATTTCTAGGTGCGACATTCGGACACGGCCTCGGGTTCTCAGCTTTGGTTTTGATGCCTCGAGTCTGAGGCAATAATCTATCTGCCAGCGCGTCCAGCCGCCCAACACCTGTGCGACAGTGGCCCTAGGTGGCCACTAGCACGCGATACGATACTCACATCTATCTGCTCTCTCTTCCCTCGAAGCCCGCCTTGGTACGTCACGACTATTCTCTTTTGTATCTTGTCTTGTCGAATGATGCCTATGGTAAAAGGTCTGACTGAACGGAACCCTTCTGGTCGCGTCATGCTCACCCTGATTCCATCATCAAAGGCATTGTTGCTTCCATCAACTCCGCCTTAAGCACACGCGCCCCAACTCAGAAGGCTCTCCTGCATATCACATTTGTTTGAGGGCATTCGGGGCCGGTCACATTAGAGTCTCTCCTGTCGCAACATGGAGTCCTCTTCCTCGTCGCTGCCACGGATCTCGACCAAAGGCCGCGACATACAGCAGGCTCAGGTCTGCAATGGATCAGGGAAGACATGGCGGAACCGCCGAGGTGCCTAGCTTGACGACCATTTAGAAACTGAAAAGATCTGACTTTGACTGTTTTCACAATCTTGCTCGCTCGCATTCAGCTCTGCGTTTGCAACCTGCTTACAGAATTCTATCTTAGGTGGCCTCATTTTTGGCCTTGAATAGCCCAACTCATCGACAAACAAAACCAGCATCACTCAAATCTCGAGCGGAACCATATGCCTCACGACGTCTGGATTGCGTTCCTCTACCTCAGGTCAGCCCCGGGCCTTCTCTCTCCAACCACATGCAACTCGGTTCTCCCCAAAGCATACGCTTGGTGGAGCTTTTCGCGGTTTAAACCATCACAGCGGTAGACATGACTGGCCACGATGTACCTTCACAGATCGGCGGAAGCTGCGCATCACCAGGCTGTGGAAGCATAGTGTTGCTCAACACCTCACGGTTCTGCAGTAAGCACCAGCGGCCAAGGTCCAGCTCCGTCTCATCCAGTGTTGCTCCCACGACCACCACTCATGCCAGGACATCCAGCTTGGTTGATCGGGGTTTCGTAGCCAAGAGGGGCCGAGGACGTTTCCTTCTGAAATCATCTGGGCCTGGGCGGTCAACAGTCAAGAGTCAGCTTCCAGCAAAACCTGGCGGGACCTCTCAGGGGAGACCTAGCACGCAAGAGAAAACACATGGGACGCAAAGTCCTACGCCTAAACCAGAGCCCAGCCGATCTCGCAGCGAGTCCGCCGGCCGGGCTGGTTCCATCATCCCAGAAAACAACAATGTGGATCTTGCGCAAAATCATGCCTCAAAGCCAAAACCTAGCGGAGTGCCGATATCAGATACAGTTCATGCTGAACTCAATGGAGACCTCGCCAAGGCGGATGAGGATCCTCCATCCGATCGAATGTCGTTTGGTGCCTCCGACCTTCATAAGCTGCCAACGGAGGCCATCGAGAGCATGAAAGACGACGCAGTGAAGCAACCATGTGTTCCCGAGCCGGCCAAAAAGCATCCAGCTCCTGTTACGAACATGGAGCCGGAGCCGGAGCCCAGCTCAATACGCGACTCAGAGGCAGAGGCACCGACGAATGAGCGAGTGCATGTGTCGGCCCATATTCGAGTATCGGTGACAACTGAAGAATTACCGGATTTCGGCATACCTGATCTACCTCGAGAGCTGAAGCCTTCGTCAGAACTGACCACACAGCAGGAAGTCATTCCTGCTTCTCCACAGAAACACAATGCTGAAGGGAGAAAGGAGGATCACCTGTCTGGCGCCCCACCCCGCAAGAAGAGAAAACCGGACTCGCCGATTCAACAAGAGGACGTTAAGGTTACCGATGCTGCTCCTCTGGAGTCGCCATTGGCTCGTTCTAAAATTCCAACTCAACAGGCAAATGATGAATCGTCGCCGAGTAGGATCCGCTCTCCGCCTGCCCAATCAATCGATTTGAATGTTGAAGATGACGACGAAGCCAACATGGCTGATGTAAGTGAGTCTTCGGACGACGACGAAGACCCCAAGCCGGCAGACACTGTCATGCTACCTCTTAGAGCGAAGTATGAAGCTCGTAGGAAGAAGATGCTGGCTGGTTTTGACTCGGCTGCCTTTGATGCATGTATCTATCGACAGTCGGATCTGCGTCCACCTCCCGGTGTTGTCATCCCATCCCGCGCGACTCGAAAGGCGAAGGCTTCAAGCGAAGAACCCCGGCTCTTTCTGCCTGTGAACCCGGCCATTCATAGAATGCACAATCGATCAGAAGACTGGTACAGGAAGAAGTGCCAAGAGATTAAGCGCCGCCCTAGACGAAAAGCATGGTTCGGCAAAGTGTTGGAGAGACAAAGATGGCTACATGCGATGGAGGCCAAGTTGGATGAGGAATGCGAACAGGCTCGGCTGGCAGGAAGAGAGCCACCGTTCAGACCTCCACAGCCAAGAACACACAAGCGGATCCTAGACTTTGGAGATGTTCCTGAAGAAGAGCTACCGGAGGATGTGCGCAACAATCCTGCGTGGTTGAAGGCGTGTGCCTGGCATCGAGAGACGATGAGCAAAGCACTGCAACGCCAACACCAAGTCAATAAAACGACTGAAGAGACGCAACGCTTCTTCATGGAGGCCTTTAGCGAACTCCCCCTTTGAAGGAAGCAGCAGGCAGGACCCTTCAGTCCCTAGGAACACGAGAAGCACATTCGGATATCTGTGAGAGGGATAGGCCCGGCCACGAGGTTCATGGCTGGGCCACGCTGGAGTACATCACGAAGCTACGAAAAGAATGGGCGAGTGGGGTGTTGAAAGGCGGTCCCAAAGCAGATGCTGCTACAAGGGATGGAGTTTTGGGGGCTCTTGGGGTTTGCCATTTTTAGCATCTGGGATGGGAAACTTGGAGTTGCACGCGGTTGCCGGTCAATGGCGAAAGCCATCTGCATTTGCATTGCAGGCCTCTTCCACCAATGATAGAACACATAAACCTACATACATCCATAAACAAATACAGACTCACGACACGAGATGATGAATCAAGATTGGATTGGGAATCAAACAGGACAACTGGTATTGCTGCTATATACAGTCTATCACTCCAGACATTTTTCTCCCGCCCAAACAAAACGCCCCTTTTCCACTGGTTGGTTTCCTACAAACATCCAAATGTCCAAACTCGTTATAGAAGCGCCGAAAAGAGCCAAACACCTGTCTCGCGGCGGCGACTTGCCTGCCTACTGTGGCTGGTATCAAACCCCCTGCTTGGTTGGCTTTCTTGTCTACACGCCCTTGGAGAGCAGGTTGAGGGCACTGCCGGCGAGGATGAAGCCAGCCTGGTCCTTGGTGACGGCGTGCTTGGTCGGGATGAGGATCTCCTCGCCCGAGGCCTTGGTGACGCGGAGCTGGACGTCGCCCTTGCCCTCGTTCTGGAGCATCTCGTAGAGGCCGACGGTAGCGACCTCGTCACCGGCGGCGATCTTGTCGTAGTCGGCCTCGTTCTCAAAATTCAGAGGCACAACACCCTGCTTCTTGAGATTGGTCTCGTGGATACGAGCAAACGACTTGGTGAGGACGACACGGGCACCGAGGTACCGGGGCTGCAGAGCGGCGTGCTCACGGGCGGAGCCCTCGCCGTAGTTGTGCTCGGCGACGACGAGCCACTCCTGGCCGCGGTCCTTCCAGAGCTGGCCGAGCTCGGGGATGGTGTGCTTGGAGCCGTCGAGGTCGTAGGCGGCGTTGACCTCACCAGTCTCGGCGTTGATGGCTGTGTTGAGGGTGTTGGTGCTGATGTTGGGCAGGTGGCCCTTGTACTTGAGCCAGGGGCCGGCGGCAGAGATGGTGTCGGTCGTGCACTTGCCGGTAACCTTGACAAGAACACGGAGGCCAGAGAGATCGGACGAAGGGAACGGGGGGAAGGGGTCGAGGAAGGCAAGACGCTCCGAGGTCGGGGAGATGGCGATCTTGGTGTTGGCGTCGGGAGCCTGCGACAGGACGCCTAGTGAAGGGTTACCGGACTCGAAGGGGGTCTGAGGGCCCTCGAGACCGTGAGGAGGGGAGAACTTGAAGTCCTTGCCGTCAGGGGTCTTGATGCTGTCGGTCACAGGGTTGAATGTGGTCGAACCAGCAAAGGCCATGGCGGTGACGATCTCGGGAGAGGCGAGGAAGTTCATGGTATCAGGGTTGCCATCGTTGCGGCCACGGAAGTTTCGGTTGTAAGAAGTCAGGATAGCGTTGCTGGTGCCCTTCGTCACGCCGTCCTGTCGCTTCCACTGACCGATACAAGGACCACAGGCGTTGGAGAGGACGATACCACCAGCCTCCTGGAAGGTCTCAAGAGTACCGTCACGCTCGAGCGTGGCTCGGATCTGCTCGCTTCCAGGGGTAATGTAGAAGTCGGCAGCAGGCTTGAGACCAGCTTCCTTGGCGTCCTTGAGCAGACTCTCGACTCGAGTCATGTCCTCGTAAGAGCTGTTGGTGCAGCTACCGATGAGACCGGCAGATAGAACCTCGGGCCATTTCTGGTCCTTGACAACCTCCTTAAACTTGGAAAGAGGAGTGGCCAAATCAGGGGTGAAGGGGCCGTTGATGTGAGGCTCCAGAGTAGACAAGTCGATAGTGATGAGGTCGTCATACTCGGCGCCCTCGTCGGCCTTGAACCGCCACTGAGCGTCGGGGTCGGAGCTGTTGTTGGCAAAGCTCTCGAGAGCCTCAATGTTCTTGTTCGCGTTCGATCGTCGGGTCGAGTCGAGGTACCTAGCCGAGGCCTGGGTGTAGGGGAAGATAGATGTCGTGGCGCCAACCTCTGCGCCCATATTGCACACAGTTGCTGTACCAGTCGCGCTGAGAGTGTCGACACCCTCTCCAAAGTACTCAATGATGGAGCCAGTGCCTCCACGGACAGTGAGGTGTCCGGCAAGGCGGAGGATAATGTCCTTGGGGGAGGCCCAGTTGTTGAGCTTGCCGATAAGCTGGACACCGAGGATCTTGGGGGCCTTGAGCTCCCATGGAGCACCAACCAGGGCCTCAACGGCGTCAGCACCGCCAACACCGATGGTCACGGTGCTGAGGCCACCAGCGTTGGGGCTGTGAGAGTCGGTACCAAGCATCATCAATCCAGGGAGAGCGTAGTTCTCGAGGACGGTCTGGTGGATAATACCAGCACCAGGAGGCCAAAAGTCCATTCCATACTTGCGCGCAGCAGACTCAAGGAAGTCGAAAACCTCCTTGTTGGTCTGAATACCGGCCTCCAAATCATCCTCAGCACCCTTGGAACCCACAATCAAGTGGTCACAGTGGATGCTGGCGGGGATGGCAGGCTTGGCCAGATTGCAAGACATGAACTGGAGGATGGCCATCTGGGCAGAGGCGTCCTGCATGTTGACACGGTCAGGGTTGAGGCGCAGGTTGGCCTTGCCGCGGATGCTGCGTCCATTGTCGGTGCTTGTGAGCAGCGAGTCCTCGGGGTTGTCGAGGTGGCTGTAGAGGATCTTCTCGGCGAGGGTCAGACGCTGCTTGCCGAGCACGCGACGGACCTCGGTGTACTTGGTGTAGAGCTTCTCGTAGGTGGGGGGGAGCGACTTGACCGACGAGAAGTTTCTCCGGGAGTCTCTCGTAGCGGCGATGGCAGCAGCCGATCGGACGGCATTGGGGCCGGCGCGTCGCAAGAGTTGCTGTTGTATGAGGCAAAGCAAAGAGTCAGTCTGGGGGTAGTTCTCCGTTGTCGGGTTGGTCTCCCTGAATTGGCAGAGACCAATTCAATTGCAGCGATAACGACAAAACTGGACAACAGAACAACTTACCGTCATGGCGCCGCCTGAGCGGCTGGCCACCTCCATTGAAGCCATGGTGCGCGAGTGTACAGTGACGATGAAAGGATGACTCTTTTCTGATCCCCAGCTGCGATGGAGTCGTTTGTAGATTTTGGTGGGGGCGAGTTCGGGGGAAATTTTTGGATCAATTGTAAATTGGCAGGAGCGGATTGGAGTTTGTGGGCTAGATCCGGGGATGTGGGGCTCCACCTGCGCCGACCACCGGCCGAGGGGAGGTGTGGATTGATGAATGCAGGAAGCTATTCACAAACACGGCAGACGAGATAAGTAAATAGCAATGACTCTCATTATGCTCATTACTTGTTTCCGTTGGTTCAATGCTTTGTATTATCATGGGCGCCGCATCCTCGCCCTGACCAGGTCCATCTATCTATCAAAACAACCATAGAATCCTTCATCTCAAATACATGCATCCTAATACACAGCGACTCCATCAGCATCCTCCAGCCATAACGCCGCCAGGTCCTTTGCCAATCCCAATCGCAGCTTTCGAAGTACATCCTCCCCCTTGGTCGTCGCCAACCAAGGCTTCCTCCAATCCCATCCTCTGTGCACCTTGCCTCCTGCCGAGACCGACTTGTGCAGATGGTTCACCAGCACGGAGCTTCCGCTCATGATATAGCTACTACCGCTCAGTGAGGATGTTGATTTGGCCATCAAGTCTTGTGGGCTCGATCCCTTCAGACCCTGAGCAGATGCCAGTACCAGGCCGAAGAAGTCGTCGCATGCTGAATATACTCGTTCGCCGACGGTCTGGATATCCTCGATTGCCTTCATCAGAATGTCAATCTGACTCAGTGTGATGACCGCGGGCGACTGGTTGATAAAGACAGTGGCCTCGCCAAGCAAGGCCAGCAAAAAGTCCTCGCTTACTACAGAGTCTCGGGTGTCGTCGTAAAGTCCGCCGCGGATGTTGTCGCCAGAGCTGGAAATGACGGCCACCAGTGCAGACGCTGCTTGCTTCTTGAACTTGAGAGCCCTCGTGGGCGAAATGGCTTCAAGATCTTCCGCGTCTCTGGTTTCGTAGAACTTGCGCAGGGTCGCGTAACCACTCAGCATCCGACCAAGAAGTTGAGCAGCCTCCAAGTCCTGCTTCGCTCGTCTCTCCAGGGTCTCGGTGCGCTTCCGCAGCAAGTCCCTCAGTTCTTCATCAAGGTCCTTCTCCGAAGGGTAGACTGTGGACTGAACGAGCGAGTAGGACATGAGCAAGTTGAGCACTTCGCGAACCTTATCAGGTCGATGAGAGAGCGCATAATACCAAAGGGCTTCACCGTAACGGTGTGATGCCTTGGACAGAATCTCTGCAAAAGTCTATCCCCATGTTAGCTTGAATCAGAAACTGGATGCTGCATATATATCTTACCTCTGCTGTTTCCTCGGCATAGTTGATCATGCCCAAGTCATTCAATATCGCCCAGATCTTGTCGACCGTCTGGCTCGAGTTCTCATCTAGTGTGGCAAGGAGATCTCGAAGGAGCTCGCCAACCGTCTCCTCAGACTTCTCAGGGGAGTCCATTCGGCCGAGAACCTGGATCGCCATCTCCCAGCCGTCGCGCTCAGGGGACAGCTGCTCAATTCCAGCCAGCTCCCTAGCGTACAGGACAAGGGTGGTATCCTTGATCCCCTCCAATTCATCGGCCCCTGGCCGAGCCACTCCCAATAGTGCAAGGTCGTCCATATCCAAAGTGTCAAGAGGCAAAAAACTTGGGCCCTCGGGAGCGGGAAGCCATTCACCCAAAGAGGCAATCTCTGCCACAGTGCAGGCTAGGGGCAGAGACCATACTCGAAGGAACCCCAGAACGGCGTTGACGTTGCCCTCAAAGGCAGATGCAATGGCCACCTCGATGGGGTTCATGACATTAGGGTTAAGATCCGACTCGATGACCATGTGGAAGGTGGTTGTCAGTCGTTCGAAATAGTCTTCTGAGCCCGCAAATCGAGACGACGCTCGCAGGGCTTGTGAGTGAGGAATCTTGAGCGTCTTGTGGCGTTGGTTTCCGTCGTCCCACCATCCAAACAGACCAACAGTTGCTTCACACCAATCCTGGGCAACCTCCATGATCGCCTCGTGGTTTCCAAGCACGATGCCGTACACGGTTTGCAGGTTTTCGTAAATGTCCCAGGGGATCTGGCTCGAAGCCTTCCGGGCCATTGTGGACAGCGATTGTGGTTGAGGTGAGAAGTCATCATCCAGCAGGTCTTGGCCAGTCTGATCCTTCCCTTCAGCGAAGAGGGTCATTCTGTTCAGAGACCCGCGTGCCTGGATTCGGAACAAAGTCCAGTTGCTATTCCAGATGTCCCATTCCGATCTTGTAGCAGGGCATTGATCGAGGATCTCGCAAGTAGCGGCAGCAAACCGTCTGACGTTGTCGAGCGCCTTGCCTGTATACGCCAGCTCACCTCGGGGCCCACGGCGAACATTCTCCCAACCAGCCTCCCTCAGCAGCTTGGACGCACCAGCGGCATCTCCGCGAAGCAGGGCGCATCGTACTGTCTGCCAGAACAGACTATGGCAAGCAGGGCTGGGGCTATAACGGCTGATTTCGCGCACTTGGTCAGGGTAGAGGTTGTGGCTGGTCTGCATCCAGTCGAAGAGGATCTCGGGCAGGGGTGGCGTCTTCTCGTCATCGGTATTGCTGTCGAAACGTGTGTGGTGCATTCGAAGGATTAGGTGTGCAATATATGATGCTTTTTCAAAAGGAACAGTATTTGGTCCAGGGCCAATCGTCGCAAAGTCCTCTCCTTCTGGTTGGGGTAGAGATTCAACGTATTGGTTCCAGAGCTCGACCAGACGGTATGTGATATTAGCGAGAGAGTTGTCCATCTTCTCGACATCTTCCTCGGGGCCAACTCCCTCCTCGTAGAGCCGGCAAACGAGTTCTTCGGTGTTGATGAGCAGATCCGCAGGCTCAACGACTCGCGCAGGTTCATGCTGGTTATAGAGGTTCTTTGCAATAGAAGCGAATTGGAAGCCCTGTTTTCTGGCCGTCGCACCCAGGTGGGCTGAAGATTGCTTAAAGATACTCTCTGCCTCCTTGCGAATTCGGTTCGTCGCGGCCGGTGTGTTGAGCATCATCAGGTCAGACTCGTCGCCAATGATCGGCTGCCCATAAGGTCGATCATCGTGGCGCATGTTGAGGAACATGTCGGGATCGGAGGAGCCCTCTCGCTCTGCGAAAAAGGGGTCGTCGTCTTGGGCTTCTCCGAGGGCATCCTCGTCAATGTCTTGGTCAATAAATCGTTCGATCTCGGCGTCGACTTCGTCCTCGTCCTCCTGTCCTTCATCGGGAATGGTAGACATGCGGAAAAGACTTCCTCGATGAGGCGGAAGCTCCATTTCTCCTTCAGCATCCTCCTCTTCCTCCTCCTCATCTGGAGCGCTGAACTGGCGGCTCAGGGCTGAAGGCTGTCTTCCTCTAATCGAACGGCCGAGCGGGTTGCTAGAGGTACTCGTTCGACCAACACCAAAAAGACTTCTTCCAGACCCGGTGTTCGAAACTCCGAAGTTGAGGGGCTTGGTGTCGGTCATACCATGCATCATGGAGCTCCCCATGTATGAGGCCGACGGCGCGCCAGCGGGCGTGAAGGAAGCGACTGAGGAGGGTGGCGGCCCGGCTGGAGTGGTCGAGGGGTTGTCGCCAAGAAAAGAGAATCCCGTGCCATAGTTCTGGCCCTTTTCCGGCGTCGAGGGTGCCGGGCTGGCGGGAGGGCTCGAGTCGGGAACAACGAATCTAAAGGCCATGATGCGAGGAAGCTAGGCTGCGAGAGCTCCCGGAGCCTCAAATGATGGGGTAGTTTGGCGCAGCGATGGCGGAAAGGTCCGTCATACGTCCAGTCGGTAAGAGCGCTGTTTTCGCATTAACGATCGTCCTCTTGCGACGCGACGAATGGCGATGTTTGACGAGGCGTTGGATTGACAAAGTTGTCGTTGGCTGCTAGCTGAGACGCGCCTGGGATATTTTTTGGGAGCTATCGCGATAGGCAACGCATGGTCCGGCGTTTATCCGGGACAAGATACACACCATGTCTTCGTTGTTCCACTCATTTTGTCCACCCCACTTGATCTAGGCGAACGACAAAATTGCTGATGTATTTACATTTTTTCGGTAGGAAGACAAAAGAAGCAGTCGAAGTGGACACTGGTTGAGCTTATTTGCGACCTCACCTCTTGTTGTATTGTTGAACACTTTTGAGGGATGGATACGTCGTAAGTCTATGTATCGTTGTTGTTTCTCAAGAGGAAAAGCCTTTATGATAAAGCTGTCTGCTTGCCGAGCACGGCCCTCAAAGACGATTGATCATTCACCTTGAAGATAGAATTTCGGTGACGACTAATCTGGAATGTGAGGGGAGAGCATCCATCACCAATGGTTAGCGTAGGCGCGCAGAGTTTTCTTCGGAAAGACGCTCGTTTCTTCTTACGAAGCCTCATTTCTCCTGATGGAACCTCTTATCTTTAAGGTCCGGAACCGCCTCCGCTTTGCTTCGGTCTTTGGGACCAGCCACTCAGCCAAGCTACAACTGAGGTGATCATGAACTTGCCGAATGCCACTGCGTAGAACGGTGGTGCAAGGTGGGCACGGCATCAGAGGACGGGCCACGGAACCCCTTCCGACCCCGTGAATGGACAAACTCCACGACGCTGCAGCAAGGAGAGCGCCTCTGACTGAGTCACGCCGGGCCTTGCTGATCAAGACCGTCGGTGTCGTCGGTCTCATCTGCCGAAGCCGCAGGACTGCGCCCACTTGCGTGTCTCGTCAGTTGCCCATCTTCGGGAAGCGTTTACCTCATGCCCCGGTGCCATCTTGCAGTTCGCACCAATGGCGCAGCACCTCGGCACGCCCAGCCAACCTCCCCGCACTCTACTCTCACGCAAATCCAGTTCCGGTCGCGACCACGGTCCAATGGGCGAGGCCCCTCTGGTCGGCACCGCGTTAGTTTTCCTATCGCAGCCGAATTATGCGTGTGGATTTTCACATCCATTGCGGGGTAGGTAGCAGCTTAACGGAGTTGCTCGGGGATCGGAATCTGGCATTGCGGGTTTCCAACCGTCTACATAAACACTTTGCGCACTTGGCCGTAACTGAGAAGAATCATTGAAGCCCATCCCCTCCTCCCCAATTGTCTGTCGATTTTTCTTCTCTCCTTCATTGACAGTTCAATCTTCCATCTCAACCACACACAATGGCTTCTACCGCTGGCAAGGTATGTTTTGCTCCCACCCTATGCTACCCCTCATCTATGCCCAATACCCCGCCCTGGCTTGATGGGGATGGAACCTTCGCGATGGATGGAATAGCTCAAGTTGACATGGCGGCGTAGACCATCACTTGCAAGGCCGCCGTCGCCTGGGAGGCCGGCAAGCCCCTTTCCCTTGAGGACATTGAGGTCCTTCCCCCCAGGGCCAACGAGGTCCGTATCCAGATCTACTACACTGGTGTTTGCCACACAGGTTAGTACTCTTCCGTGCCTCGTCATCAAGCTCCGAGTATCCGCTTGGCCTCGTGAGCAGCATGAGCAGCTCGCTGATCCTTTTCCAGATGCCTACACTCTGTCTGGCAAGGACCCCGAGGGTGCTTTCCCCATCGTCCTCGGACACGAGGGTGCTGGTATCGTCGAGTCCATTGGTGAGGGCGTCACCAACGTCAAGGTCGGCGACCACGTCGTCGCTCTCTAGTAAGCTCCCACGCACAGTCCCTTCAGTCGTAGCATCACCTGACCTTGCCTCACCAACAGCACCCCCGAATGCAAGGAGTGCAAGTTCTGCAAGTCCGGCAAGACCAACCTCTGCGGCAAGATCCGAGCCACCCAGGGCAAGGGTCTGATGCCCGATGGCACCTCTCGATTCCGATGCAAGGGCCAGGATCTGCTCCACTTCATGGGCACTTCCACCTTCTCCCAGTACACTGTCGTTGCCGACATCTCGGTCGTCGCCATCGAGCACGATGCTCCCATGGACCGAACCTGCCTGCTCGGCTGCGGTATCACCACCGGTTACGGTGCTGCTACCATCACCGCCAACGTCCAGGAGGGCGACAACGTTGCCATCTTCGGCGCCGGCTGTGTCGGTCTGTCCGTAGTCCAGGGTGCTGCCGCCCGCAAGGCTGGCAAGATCATCGTGGTCGATGTCAACCCCTCCAAGAAGGCTTGGGGTGACAAGTTCGGTGCCACTCACTTCGTGAACCCTCTCGACCTCGACGGCCAGACCATCCAGGACAAGCTCATTGAGATGACTGATGGTGGCTGCGACTACACCTTCGACTGCACTGGCAACGTCGGTGTCATGCGCGCTGCCCTCGAGGCTTGCCACAAGGGCTGGGGTGAGAGCATCATCATTGGTGTCGCTGCCGCTGGCCAGGAGATTTCCACCCGACGTAAGTCAATGCCCAACTTTCCAAGATGTGAAGAGACTAACACACTTTGCAGCATTCCAGCTTGTCACTGGCCGCGTGTGGAGGGGATGCGCTTTCGGTGGTGTCAAGGGTCGCTCTCAGATGAACAGCCTCGTCGCCGACTACAAGAACGGCTCTCTCAAGGTCGACGAGTTCATCACCCACCGCAAGGTGCTTGGCGAGATCAACAACGCCTTCGAGACCATGAAGCAGGGAGACTGCATCCGTGCCGTCGTCGACATGCAAAAGCTTGACCCCAAGATTTAATGAACCAAAATGTAGTATAAATGAATGATAATTGAGTAACAACGAGACTCCTTGACCAAGGTGAAGAAGGCGTGGCGCGGCCCTACTTGTATGGATCAATCCGGCACATAGCTACCTTGATGGCCACTTTACTCACCCTGTCCAGTTGGTACCAGGCAGTGTACAATGCGTACCTGTTTTGCACGTGCATCCATGATGACTCTTTGTTGGCATGAATCCTTGGTTCAGGAGAACTGATAAGGTGGAGGAGGTTGCTGGCAGCTCGTTGACTTCTCATGACACCATGTTGTGCATCTCACGAAAATTGACCGGCTGCCATGCTTCAAGGCTACTTATCTACCCACCGAACCAATTGGTCCTACCAATAAGGCTTCAATAATGAGCACTATCGATCATTATGAGTCCGTAGATGCCATTAGTTTTGCCCATGACCATCCAGTTCTCACAGAAGCCCGTTCTGTTGCTGCCCAGCAACGGCAGCCTCCAATGAATTGAACGGATTAGCTGCTTAGAAATTGGTCCCTGGCCGAACGTGCATCGAAATCCGGGGTATCCCCACTGTGGCCGCCGATTCGTCAGAGTGGGGGCCTTTTGGTAATGCTTTTGCCACAGGAGACTTTACTCAAGAAACGCGTCTCCAGTTGAGCTCGATCTGAATATCGACAGCCATCTTACAGGTCACAGCTCCAAAATGCGGACTTCAAGGGTATCTAGAGATGCCTCGAAGCTATTCGATCGCGTATCTGAACCAATCTCACCACCTAGGCGAGTGACGAGATCATCGCTTGCCCAATTTGCCCTTGCCTCCTCGACGAAAGCAACGAAGCCTACGATTCGCGATATTGAGGATATCGCAGCTCCTCCTGCTCGAAAACGAAAGCGTGTCGTTGCCCCGAAAATCGAATCATCGATACCTACCAGTTCCGTCAAGGCCGAAGCCGCCGACCAAATCCTCGATGACATCCCATCGCCGCCAGCCAAGGCGCCGCGCCGCGCTCGCAAACCGGTTCGTAAAACGACCAACCCATCGACCGGCGAGACAACTATAGAGCCACCCTCTGACTGGGAGGCCATGTACAACGTGGTGAGGAAGATGCGAGCTCCTGGCGGACGAGCACATGGCGCAGCCGTAGACACAATGGGCTGTGAGCGGCTAGCGGATCGAAGCGCATCGCCCAAAGACCAGAGATTCCACACACTGGTGGCGCTGATGCTGTCAAGTCAGACCAAGGACACGGTGAACGCCGTGGTCATGAAGAGGCTGCAGACTGAGCTACCGCCGTCCAAACAAGGGGCGCCGGTCGGTCTGAACCTAGAAAACATACTGGCCGTTGAACCGAAGCTGCTGAATGAGTTTATCTGGCAGGTGGGATTTCACAACAACAAGACAAAGTCTGTGCCTGCCCGTGAGACGGTCACCACTCGCGAATATGGATTGGCTAACCTAGTCCAGGTACATCAAGCAAGCGGCCGAGATTATTCGCGACAAGTGGAACGGTGACATTCCCGACACTATCGAGGGACTGACATCTCTACCAGGGGTCGGTCCCAAGATGGCCTACTTGTGCATGTCGGTCGCGTGGGGTCGCACAGAGGGTATCGGCGTCGACGTGCATGTGCATCGCATCACGAACCTCTGGGGCTGGAACAAGACCAAAAACCCAGAGGAGACGCGCGCAGCACTTCAGTCGTGGCTACCGAAAGACCGCTGGCACGAGATAAACCACCTGCTGGTCGGCCTGGGCCAGTCAGTATGTCTCCCTGTCGGGCGCAAGTGCGGTGAATGCAACCTGGGAATGGAGGGTCTCTGCAAGGCGGCGGATCGGAAGAAGGTGTTGGAGGGGCGGAAGATCAAGGCGGAGAAGCTGGAGCTGGAGGCTCTAGACGGCGCAGCAGTCAAGGTCGAGGTTACACAAGACGTCGTGGTCAAGAAAGAGGAGGTCGTGGATGGGATGACAGCAGTTGATCCGGCGGGGGAAGCCGCGGCCCCGCCTCCGGAACCAGCCAGCAGATGACAAGGCCCTAGCAGGAAACGATTCGACCACGTCTTTGAGGCCGACGAACGATGGCGCTGAGGGCGGGCGCTCTGAATAGACACTGAAACCGCATCAATACCCATCGATGTATACCCTACAAACTGATCAGTTCTCACTGCAAAAACGATAATTCCGCAGTCCAGACAATGGGCTCGGCCAAGATGGCGCTATTGTATGCGCGGTCCAGAGCCGCTGCTCACGAGATCATTTACGCGCCCGATACGATATCGGAGATAAGACGGTGTCCTCGCTCAGCTGGCGTTGGCAACAGGGTCCTCGAATGGAAGCCAGACCCAGACCCAGACCCGCGCAGCAGCACCACGTAATCAAGCCAAGGCGACGGATCGTCAGTCCATTCTGAGTCAAGGCCAATGTCAATGTCACCGCCTCTGCGATTGTCGGTTGATTCCGCCGGTTGGCTGCTGCTTCTTGTCTTGATTCGCACGGCTGAATGTGTGTGAATGGATATGATTCCTTTGTTTGATTGTGCGAGGGTGAATGAATTCACAAAAAGACTCCCCCGCTGAAATGGGGAATCTGCTATGTCCCCAAAGCCATGCATCCTGTACGCCAACGCAGCATCCTCAACTACCCGAGAATAGAAATGTACACAACGGCGGGCAACGCCTCGCAAGTCCTGTGGATGTAGATGCCACCAAAATAAAAAATCAACAAAAGCCAAACCCCATCATTACGTCGTGGCCGTCAAGGATAACGCCTTTCGGTGGGCCGTGGGAGTGACGCCCGTCTCCCGGGCCGGCGCTCGGTGTCTCTCGTTGGTCGTGCTTATACGCCCCGGATGACCTGGGTTCGCTCCGACTCGAGTTGCGCAGCGTTGCGTTCGTGAGACTGCTTCTTGCACTGGACGTTTGGTTAGCGGGACTGGACTGCAATGCAAGACCATGGAGTCTCAAACTTACGTCCTCGAGACCGGTGCACTTGTGGTCTTCTAGCAGACGATGCTTGCCGCAGAAGTGCCCTTGGCAGAAAGAGCAGTCGCCAACGATGCGCTGGGCGGGCTCCCGGCATTGGGCGGCGGTGCATCGGATTCGCTTAGGAGGCATGTTTGCGGTTGTTGGTTTGGGGGAAGAGTAAGCGGTGGAAGATGAAAAAGGTGTAGTAGCCGTCGAGATGTAGAGACGGTGAGAGTGTAGATGGAGGAGAGGAAGAGTCGAGAGAGCGGTAAGAAGCGTTCGACGAGACGGTTTAATAGTCGGAGCCCAGAGCAGGTGAATGCGCCTTTGGAACTCGGTAGAAGAGCGAACCCGGGGAGGGACGAGATTCACACACACGCAACGAGAGTGAGTGATCAAACAAAGACGTTCACAGAGACAACAGCAACGAACGGACAGAAGGGGACCCAGGCTGGGCTTTATAAGGAGGCGAGGCGGCTGATGAATGAATCATGCTCGGGTGGAGCCAGCGGTCTGTCTTGTTCGCCTCTAGCTTCGCTCTCACCACATCCACATGCCGTCGACAGGGGAGGAGTACTGTAGGTGACGGACCCTAGGCGAGGCAGCGGCAGCGGCATACAGTACGAAGTAGTACACACGATACCTACCTACCACCACCTACTTACCCAGGTGCGGAAAGATGAGGAACGAAACAAGACAGCCTGCCAGCCAGAGCAGGGGACCAACCCAGGCAAAGGCAAGCCTTGCAGGTACCTGGTGGTCCAGAATGCAACCCAGATTCTGCTGCTGCTGCTGCTGCCGCCTCCGCCGTTTTCCTCCATGCCTCATTAGCTTCAGCAACCGCCTGCCTGCATCGACATGTACATCGTTGGCGTACAGTATTCCCATGGAGCCGGGCCTCAGTCTCGGCCACCAAACCAAAAAACCTAGACACGGCAGAAGCCCGTGGAAACACGCCCCCCGGCTCTAGCTGGGTACTCCCCTCCAACTCTCTGTACTGTGCTGTACACGGCAACGAGGGTGTTGTTATTGTTGTTGCGCTGACCAAGGACCGTCCTGGCGAACCCGGACGGGCCACTTTTACCCGCGGAGGCGCTGTCCTCTGGGGGGACTGGAATGACCAAGCCGGACCCGGGACTCCAGAGAGAGAGCGAAGCGAAAGAGGCGAGTTGAAGGGGTCACCGCGAGGCTCCGAAAGCGGTGGAGGCGATGCTGCAAAGGACTCCCACGGGGCGGGGCCCCCGTACAGTACAGACAGAGACAGAGGCAGAGAGAAGCGTCGGTACTGTACAGTAGCGTAGTAGCGCCAGCGTGACGTCGATCAGGTGGGCGGATAAACCGAAGCACAATTGAGGCCGACAATGACGGCAGACGGAGACGGGATGGTTTGCAATCTCTTGATTCTCGCCGGACCCTTGCTGACCACGGTGGCAGCACCGCCGAGGACTGCACGACCGATGCCAATGGCTTCATCCAGCGTCTTGTGCCTCAAACGTCCGTTGCCTCGGTTGGCGCTCCAGAGGCCCGACTCTGTACCGTACCTACGCCGTCCGTCCATAGACCATGGACCCTAGGCTGGCTGCCAACAGGTGCTGTTGGCCTGGGCCCGTGGTGGTAGGTGGTCTACGTAGTCCAGCTTCCGCCTGTTGACTACCGTGGGCCCCCGGCACGTTCCCAGGGATTCCATCCATGCCGTGGGACATTCTGATGGGCGATAACCGGGGTAGGGATCCATTTGCAGTCAACCCTGTCAAAGAGCGCTACCCTGCAGAAAAAGGCCCTTCGTCAAGGTCCCTCCTCCCTCTCACACGCCCCCCAAACCTGCCTTGAAAGGGAATATGCTTGAATGCATGGGGATCGCCCTCCCCCCCCAACAAGCAGGTTCGTCGCCTGGTGCGTCGGGAAGCCACTGCATCATGCGTCCAGCCAATCGATTCCGGCGGAGACTCCCTCTGGGGCGGCGTCCCAGTCTCTCTCTCTCGGAGCCGGGGGCGAGTCAGGCCTGGATGCGTCTCGATGCCGCGAGCATCCCGTCACCGTCGTCGTCGTTGTCCCCCCCCCGGCGGCAGCGATTCAGGCGCTTACGGTGTGCTACATATGTACGGGCGGTGGGAGCAAAGTGTGCGCGCCAAGCTGGGTACACGGGAGCAGGGCATTCATCGACAACCTCTTTAGAATAAGAGTACGAGCCAATCTTGTCAGCCTCGTTAATGCTCCGACCCCGACGCCTTGTCTTCAACCCCCCACAGCGGGTGGCTTCTTCCCTGTTGCTCAAGGAATGACGCGAGAGCCATGAATCCACACGTCAAGATTCTCGTCATTTGAGAAAAAACAAAGTCCACGGGGTACGGAGTACAAGCCACAATATTGTCATTAGCGTAAGATCCAACCGGTGAATACTTGCTAGCACCATCTGCAACTGCATACATGTTGTTGGGTTGAAAAGAAACTGGCGAGATGGGTGGGCTGTTTGCCAAGCAAGGTCGTTTAAAAAAGACTTGTCATGTCGACTGTTGATAGATCATCAACTGATGCAAAAGTCAGCTCCTGGGACGAGTTTCCCCATTCCCGCTGCATGAGAAAATGTAAGGATCTGCTGCCAACGCCATCATGTTATCAATCGTATTTCCCTCATTCCGTGATATGTTCGAGAGCCCGGTGCTCGAGCCGGCGTCCTCCGTGTCCCATCTGCCCGGCATTCCTTGCTCCGTGCGCGCCCCGGGGACGCCGGGCCCGGACCTCGAAAGCTGGAATCATGCCGCATACCTGACTGACGTGAGGAAGCTGTGTAACACAGTACTGCATCTTGCCCCGAAAGAATCGAACTTTGTTCTGGCATCCCCTTCTGGAGCTTCCCTTTTGTCTTGGAATGTTCCCTTGGTTGCCGCTAATTTGAGTCAATCCCGCCACATCCGAAGAGCCGGGTTCTAGTGCAGCTTCCATCGTCTCTTAAGTTCTGGGGATCCCAATTTGTCAACGACTAGTGCCTTTTGCATGCCTACCTATTCGTCTATATACTTGATCAATGGATTGAATTCCTGCAACAAGATCTATAAAAGTGGTCCACTATCTGCCAACGTAGAGATCGGGCCCTGTTCCACCCTGGCCTATAAACAAAACTAAGCGACAGGGATTATCAACCAAGCAAAAACAAGCCGTCATCGTATAGGGGTCAGTACATCAGTTTGTGGCTCATAAGAAGCACTGAAAACGCAAGTTCGAGTCTTGCTGACGGCATTCCTTTACTTTTTGTATTTTCCACCTCTCTTTTTCTTTTGCCTCTAAAGAGGACGGCTGTCTTTAAAAGACTCTTTTGCATCACCACTCTGCAACAAGGAACAAAAGCCGTCATCGTATAGGGGTTAGTACATCAGTTTGTGGCTCATGTGAAGCACTGAAAACGCAAGTTCGAGTCTTGCTGACGGCAAACCATTTCTTTTTGGCCTTCTCCACGGTTCTTGGGTCGTGATGGTTTCATTTTTGCTGCTTCTACCTGCTGTAGACTATCCCCTGCGAAATGTTTGCTACCTGATCTCCCTTGGCTTGCTTGAATCTATCACATCTGTTGTTTGATGTCCGCTGCTGTTTACGTGTCTGCTTTCGCACGCAAGTGCCAATATTTCGAGTTTCTCGACACACGTTTTGCTACATCATGGCCTGTTCTTTGCCGTTTCCCCCATTGCTTGCTCCCATTGTCTGTCTCCTTGTAAGATGACATTGACAATGCTCATCGTAGGTAGACCTAGCCTAGAAGCCCAAAGGATGTCGTTGAATCATCACAGAGCTCTTTACCGGTCCTCGGCTCACGTCCGGTTGGATAAAATAACGTGGCGGCCCGACACCCGTAGAGTTTATATCCTGGTAGCTTTCGCTGGTACTGGCCTTATTGGATGTCTCTGCTTGCCAATATACACTGATAATCCAATTGAGATGGTTGCCTGTCGTTGAACTAACGGCTAGTTTATCAGTTATTTGAGATCCCAAACGACAAGCTCCCGGCACCAATTGCCAATAACGGAACGTGGGGTCCATACATGACGTCGACAGCCATTCACCTTTCCCGACGCTCTTTGACTTACAAATACATCGGCCTCGCGTAACTAATCACCCGTTTCTTCTCCTGCAGCTATTTCCCTCTTGCTTCCTTCGACCTTGATGAGATAGCTAAGTAAGGTGGTCTCCCATATCTTTGGTACCCCTCCTATCAAGTGGCGTCTCTCCCCCTCCTCATTGGATCGACCTCACCCTCCACCATGACTTCAACAACCAAACACCGCGGCATTAGAATCGCCATTGACCGTGGCGGCACTTTTACGGACTGTGTCGGCGAGAGCAATGGAGAGGAGATCATCATTAAGCTCCTCTCTGAGGACCCGGCTAACTACAAAGATGCCCCGCTTGAAGGCATCCGACGCATCATGAGCCATTTCCTGGGTCGAGACATCCCTCGGGGTGAGGCCCTAGACACTTCTCAGATCGACTCCATCCGCATGGGAACCACCGTTGCCACCAATGCCTTGCTCGAACGCAAGGGTGAGAAGATTGCCATGGTCGTGACCAAGGGTTTCAAGGACTGTTTGACCATCGGCAACCAGTCAAGACCTAAGATCTTTGACTTGGCTATCCGGAAACCGGACGTCCTATATGAAAAGGTTGTTGAGATCGAGGAGCGAGTTACACTCGAGGATTACGCAGAAGATCCTGAGAGAACGACCACCAAGGCAGAGGCCCAAGTTGGGACCAAGGAGGCTGAGGGAAAGACTCTGGTTCGCGGTTTGTCGGGTGAGACTGTGAGGATCCTCAAGAGGGCCGAGGAACAAGACGTTCGGTCGAAGCTTAAAGAGGTGTACGATCAAGGTATCCGGAGCATTGCCGTTTGTCTGATGCATGGCTACACGTACCCAGACCACGAGGCGTTGATTGGCCGCATAGCCAAGGAGATTGGCTTTCAACATATCTCGCTAAGTCATGAGCTCATGCCCATGATCAAGCTTGTTTCTCGAGCCACCTCTGTCTGCGCCGATGCCTATCTCACACCGGCCATTCGCAAGTACATCGATGGCTTCCAGGCTGGGTTTGAAGGTGGTCTTGGGACTCGTAGTGTCAAAGAGGAGAAGGGCGCCAAGGGGGCAAGATGCGAGTTCATGCAGAGTGACGGTGGATTGGTGGACGTGGACAAGTTCACTGGCTTGAAGGCCATTCTCTCTGGCCCAGCAGGAGGTGTTGTTGGATACGCCATCACCTCTTACGACGATGAGACCAAGACACCCGTGATTGGGTTTGATATGGTACGTACAGGTTCATGGAGTCCAGTTCGCCCTCTAATCGTTTAATAGGGCGGCACTAGCACGGATGTCTCGAGGTATGGCGATGGGCGATACGAGCACGTCTTTGAAACGACCACAGCTGGCGTCACCATTCAGTCTCCTCAGCTGGATATCAACACTGTGGCAGCAGGTGGTGGCTCGCGTCTCTTCTTCAGAAACGGTCTCTTTGTTGTCGGGCCCGAATCCGCTGGTGCTCACCCTGGTCCCGCGTGTTATCGCAAAGGAGGCCCTGCCACGGTCACTGATGCCAACCTGGTTCTTGGTCGTCTTCTACCTGAGTTCTTTCCGAAGATCTTTGGCGAGAACGAGGACCAAGGACTGGATGCTGAGGCTAGCAGAAAGGTCCTCCAAGAGTTGGCTGATCAGGTGAACCAACAGAGCGACAAGAAATTGACGGTGGATGAGGTGGCGTATGGCTTCTTGACGGTGGCCAACGAGACCATGACCCGTCCTATTCGATCCATCACTGAAGCCAAGGGCCACGATTCATCCAAGCATCGGCTTGCAACCTTTGGTGGCGCAGGTGGACAGCACGCTGTTGCCATCGCCGAGTCTTTGGGGATCCAACAGATCCTTGTCCACAGATACTCTTCTGTTCTCTCGGCCTACGGTATGGCATTGGCAGATGTTGTTGACGAACGACAAGAGCCTGAATCAATGGTGTGGAAGGACGATAAGGATGTTATTGGTGAGCTGCAGAAGAAGATGGGGAAGCTCAAGGACCAGGCACGGCAAACTCTCAAGGAACAAGGCTTCCAAGATGATGAAATTGCATTCGAAGAGTATCTTAACATGAGGTACCGCGGTACTGAGTCTGCGCTCATGATTGTCCGACCTAGCCCAGAAGAGGCCAAGGAGAGTTTTGGGGACAACGACTGGGACTTTGGCCAGGCCTTTGTGAAGCAGCACCGCTACGAGTTTGGATTCACCCTGGATGAAAGGGATGTCATTGTCGATGACGTCCGTGTTCGCGGCATTGGCAAGAGTTTCCGCCATAGCGAAGAGACGGTTGACAAGCAACTCAAGGCCCTGAAGCAACAGGCTGTCTCTAGTAAGAAGAAGCTTAACAGTCAGCAGGTTTACTTCGAGGGAGGAAGACGGGAAACTCCAGTCTTCAAACTCGAGGATCTGGAAACTGGTAACTCTATTCCCGGACCAGCCATGCTTGCGGACGGCACGCAGACAATCGTGGTTACGCCAAAGGCGACGGCGGTTATTCTCAAGACCCATGTAGTCATTAATCTTGAGAAAGAGGGTTCAAAGTCTGAGTAAGTCTTTTAATCGCCATTTACCCTACCGCACTAACGCATTCTAGGTCTACCAAGACGACTGCTGACCGTGAAGTTGACCCCATCATGCTCAGCATCTTTGGCCACCGCTTCATGGCTATCGCCGAGCAGATGGGCCGTGCCCTACAAAAGACAAGCGTTAGCACAAACGTCAAGGAGCGACTCGACTTTTCGTGTGCAATCTTTGATGCTACTGGAGGTCTTGTTGCTAACGCTCCTCATCTACCTGTCCACCTTGGCTCAATGTCGACCTGTGTACGACGTCAGGCTGAGATTTGGAAGGGGAAGCTGGAGAAGGGAGATGTCATCATCTCCAACCATCCATCGTACGGTGGTACTCACCTCCCTGATGTCACTCTCCTGATGCCAGCCTTTGATGAAAAGGGGGAGAACATTCTCTTCTATGCCGCATCGAGAGCCCATCACGCGGACATTGGTGGCATCAGCGCCGGAAGTATGCCTCCTCACTCGCGAGAACTGTACCAGGAAGGTGCCTCTATCAGGAGCGAGAAGCTGGTGAGCGGTGGCAAGTTCAATGAGAGGAGAGTTGTTGAGCTCTTCTACGAAGAACCCGCCAAGTACCCCGGGTGCAGTGGAACACGCTGTTTGGCTGACAACATCAACGACCTGAGAGCTCAGGTTTCTGCTAACCAGAAGGGTATCTCGTTGATCGAGACTCTTATTGCTGAGTATGGCGAGGAAACAGTTCAGTTCTACATGGTCCACATCCAGAAGAATGCCGAGTTTTGTGTCCGGCGACTCCTGAAAGAGGTGCACAAGCGATTCGAAGGCAAGGATCTCTCGGCGGTTGATCACATGGACGACGGATCTCCTATTCGTCTCAAGATTCACATCGATGCAGAGAAGGGAGAGGCCGAGTTCGACTTTGCAGGAACCGGGCCTGAGGTCTACGGAAATGTGAATGCGCCGCAAGCCATCACATACAGTGCCATCATCTACTGTCTGCGGTGCCTCATTTCAGAGGATATTCCACTGAACCAGGGATGTCTGAAGCCGATTCACGTCAAGATTCCTCCCAAGTCTATTCTGTCTCCGTCACCAGGTGCGGCAGTTGTTGGCGGAAACGTCCTCACCAGCCAGCGCATCACCGATGTCATCTTCAAGGCCTTCCAGGCCTGCGCAGCCAGTCAAGGCTGCTGTAACAACCTGACATTTGGCTTTGGTGGTAACCAGAACGGAACCAAGGCCATCAAGGGCTTTGGCTACTACGAGACGATTGCTGGTGGAAGCGGTGCAGGCCCTGACTGGGAGGGCACCAGCGGAGTTCATTGCCACATGACAAACACTCGAATCACAGACTCTGAGATCTTTGAACGACGGTACCCTGTGCTCCTTCGCGAGTTCTCTATTCGATCGGGTTCGGGAGGACGTGGCCAGCACCGTGGCGGTGACGGCGTCATTCGTGACATCGAGTTCCGCATTCCCCTTCAAGTCTCTATCCTCAGTGAACGCCGCGTTTATCATCCTTACGGTCTGAACGGCGGAGGAGATGGAGAGTGTGGTCTCAACCTCTGGGTTCGCAAGGTGGAAAAGGCAAACTGGGAGTCCTCGCTGAAGCAGTTCCACACCCAGGAGGACTCCGCCGAGGTGGAGTATGAGGAGAGGCACATCAACATGGGAGCCAAGAACACTGCTGCGATGAAGGCTGGAGACCGTATCATTGTGTGCACTCCTGGAGGAGGCGGATGGGGAGCTGAAGGGGCAGAGAGTGTAGCGAAGAGAAAGGTTGATCTCACTGAGGCATGGCGGAAAGGCAGTGGCAGCGCGCGGGAAGAGACGGCACTCCAGGCTTAGACGGCCAAGAAGAGGAGTTGGCTACCCGTTCGGTTACGTCCAGAAGCCGGCTGTAGGCTATCTACCGTAGCAAAAGAAAAGTGCCGAACGTATCTTGCGTGAATTTCGACTTGTCACATACGTCCGCTCCAACCGACATGCCCCCAAAACCAGGCAGAAAGGCCAGGAATGGCCAAGCCCTGTATTCACAGAGCCTCGAATACGTTGGGTCCAGGATTCAAATCAGGAGTTGTCTGAGGAGTTGTCCGGCGCCACTATCACCGATTGACACCACCAGCCTTGAATCATTGGAGAATTGATACGAGGGAGAGGGGTGGGTGTGGGTTTGAGGGGAGAGACACTGCCGTGAACTGGGGACACAGATAGAGTCACCCTGAAACCTGGACAAGATGAGACATTTTGTTCCTTTCCCCGCCGTGAACCGCGTGATGGATCTAGCTGCTCTTTTCTCATTCTTGACATGTGATGGCTCGCATTGTGCCGTGTCTTGGCCAGAGCCTTGATATTGAAGACATCACGGCGACTCTACGGCTGGGGGCTTCATCCTCCCTTAGACCACAAGACGGCTGATTCGTACGAAAAGTGACGAGTTGGTCGTTTCTTTGTTGAAGGGATGAAGCCATGATCTGATCGGATAACCATTTTGGGATAGGTGTGAGCCCTTCTCTAAGCGAGATGGACGTTGAAGCTATTTTCGTCCCATCTCGAGAGCCTGATCAATGTTATTTTTACGACGACGATAGATCAACCCCAGGAAACGTTTAATTTGGAACGGTTCTAAAGATAGGTAGAGAACAAGTACGAATAACTGATTTACCCTTGTAGAGCAGGATTAGATACTATCCGAGATCTTGTCTTTAGCCAGAATACGAAGACGGCTCGAGTTGAGTGCCTAAGGAAGGTACCACCGCACCTGCCTTTTTCCCGCACTTCATCCAGGTTGGGACAAAATGGAAGCGAGCTGTCATCGTCCAAAAAGGCAAGAGCAAACGACGAGATGAACCTGAGGACGCAACGGGAAGGCGCCAAATGCCCCTCGCTCGACCTTTCACCCCGTGACAAAACTTGGACCTTTCAACATCCCCGAGAAACTCGCCCATCACTGACTCAACCTTGCTTCAACCCCACGACAACAACCCCGACAATCTGGATCAATGGGCGGCTGCGTCCGACTCGCATGCATGCCCAACCTTAGGCAACAAAGATGCTCGCGAATCATGATGCGACTCCCCCCGCGCGATCCTGGTTCAACTCGGACAAGAGGATTCTCTCCCCCAATCCAGACGGACCGAGCCTCGTTTGTTTACTGACCCAGCCAGTCCCAGGGCAACACCCAATTAGCGCAAAGCTTGTCTGCCACCCTCTTTAACCCTTGTCAGCCCTACGGGATTCAGCAGGGATGCTTGCATGGCCGCGCATTAGCTCAACCAGTGATGGACCGGGGCCGAGACATTTTTGGCCCCCAACCCTTTGGACTCTTTCAAGCTCAAAGGATCTTCAGTCGCCCCTAGTTGCCCCGTGGACCGCGGCCATGTTCCAGTCTGACGCGGGTGCTCCAGGCTCCAAGCCCTTCTGCCTGAATAGTGCCGGTGTAGCCTGGCTCTCTGCATATCTCACGGCCAATGACGGACTGTCCGCTGCGCCGCGGATTCAGGGATGCACATCGACGAGTCGAAACTCGCGATTTAGGAGTTTTTCGACTTCGCGACTCACCTGAAGCGATCATGCGGTTTTCAGTTGAAGACGGGAAATTGTCTCATTCTTGGACAAGTCCATTCCCTTAGCGTCTGGTCTGCGGATTGGTTGGTGGCATTGACCCTCTGCCAGAGAACCGACATCGAGTGTATCGTTGTTCCTGTGGTTCGATCTAAACGGGCGAATGTGACAACCACAAACTTGCCTGATTGGCCCATCCAGTTGAGTGCCTGTCAATCAAGAAGGAGGTTGGGAATGTGGTGACTTTGGAGCAAGTCTTTTCAGAACTTGATGGCCATATCCACCGTGAGGACGAGTCTGTGGTCATTCTCGACTGCATATCCCACCGGCTTTAACCATCATCCCACAGATAGGGTCCCCATAGGGCTGAATTCAAGGCACCCCAAGGTGTCTTGTTCTTCTAGACGTCTCGTGCCGTTGCTTGTACCGCCTTTGTATCTCTTGCGGTTGAGTCAAGCACATTTTAGAAGTTTCTGACCTAGATGTACAACCACCACCTCAGACGCAACGTGCCACCTGGGTTACTCTAGCCCACACTTGAGGTCACATTCTCTCGGGATTTCTTGACTTTCCGCTACTTTCCGCGATTCTTCTAGGTACCTCACATTCTCGAGCGCCTAGTGGCGCCTCAAGTCTTGATATGGCCCCCTTTACTTGACAATCCGGACGTTTTGCCTGAAGGGGTATCTATGTACACTCCACCGTTTACGACGACGAGGCAATGACAAGACTGCCTTCAGTCGGCCGAATCGAACTGCGGGTGTCTCTGTGCTGGCATTCGTCCAGTATCCACCTGTTGAATTCACGGCAGACTGTCATGAGTTACGAGTGGCTCTTGGCCTAGCCAGAGGCCGCGAATTGCTTGCTTTGAGGGCTTCTGCCTGTGACAGACTCTCCTGGCTGTGTTTCTGTTTCTCGCCTTTGAGTCATACGGATGTCCCAAGGGCGCAGTGTCTGTACAGGTCTCTCAAGATGGTGAAGCTTGCGTCAAGTGTCCAGGTTGAGGCTCTGCTTGTACTGCTCTGAGGCACTGCGTGGGAGCCCAAGCACAGCTCCAGGATCGAAACTATTTAGACCCAGAATCCCGCGGCCTAATGAAGCCTCAGTCACACTCTTCTCTACCCTTCTTCACTACCTAAGGCACCATGATGAGAATAGCGATCGCTGGAGGTTCTGGCCTCGGGTATCTCCTGGCTAAAGAACTTTCTGAAGCTGCAAACGCCTACAACGTCGTTGTGTTATCAAGATTCGTTAGTCTCCTTCCTTTCAAGACCTTTGAGCTCTTCTAACCAGAAATAGGATCGATCTGAGTACTATGAGTCACTCGATGTCCAAGTCATGCAAGTCAACTACGATGACTACTCAAGCCTAGCATATGCCCTACACGGGGTCAACCTCGTCATATCCATCGTTTCTGGAAACGAACAACTCAACTTGATCAATGCTGCGGCCCAGAGTGGCGTGCAATACTTTGTGCCGCGCGAGTTTGAGGGATCCATCGAGAAGCGGCCGGGAGATCCTGACCCTCTCGACCCAACATCATCCTCATCACAAGCAAGGCAGTTGTTGCGGAGATGGGCACGATCATCGTCCATGAAATGGACTATCTTCTCTTGCGGCATCTTCATGGAAAGATTTCTGCCTCAAGGTCTCGGGAGTCTGACGATTGGATACGGCGCCAACCTGGCCGAACCAGGTTCCTACCTGCTCGACACTAACAACTACACGGCCGAGTATGTTGAAAAGAATGCCCAAGGCCGTTCTGTCCGCGTCTGTATGACATCTGTCTATGATGTCGCGCGGTTCATCGTCGCAGCGATCGATCTCGGGCCTGCGAACTGGCCCCGTGAGCTCACGATGCGTGGCGATCGGGTGACACTTCGAGATGTCGTTGGCCAGTGCGGAAGGCAACTGAATGGTGAGTACCAGACCTCGAGACCGTTTCAAGACAAAGTTAACCCATGTGCAGCCGCTTTCCAGCTTTCCCAGTGGCAGATTGCCGATCTACCACAGCTTATAACCATGTCCTACGAGCAGGCTCAGTATGGAAGAGTTGCCTTCTATCAGCAGCTCCAAGCAACAGTCGAAGGACGATACGACTTTGGACAGACCTCGCTGAATGACATGATTGAAGCCAGCTCGTCCGTCGACGTTCAACCAATGAAATTCCGTGACTGGTTGGCCGTGTACTTCCCAGGGTCTGCCTAGGGGGTTGTGTTTCATTAGAACTCGGATATTCTCTCTTGTATTACTTAGGAATGGCTGGACACAATTTGATGTTACGCTTGTGGGTATGTTGGTATGAACTCTCCTTTCATTTTCATTGCTTGAGAAGTTGGCGTTTGGATAACGCTGAGCTCGCGCTCAAGTTGGGATTCGGTAGCAAGACAGTACAATACACTGCAAAGCTGGTATCGCAGCTCTTTCGTTGACTCATTTTCATTCTTGTCGTCATTCTCATTATCATATCATGCATGTATATGACTCCCACGGCATGTGTTGCCGTTACACCCAATCATGACGCCTGTTGAACTCCATGCCGTCAGTGTTGAACATGACCCCCAAACTGCATCTAAAGTGTATCCTGCCGGTGACTTGCCCCTTGCGATGCCTCTATGATTCTTGTGCAAACCCAGTCATCTACGCTTCTTGGTTCGCCTTTTCCTCTCCCTCGTCAGGACTAAACTCATCTCCATACTCTTCAACGATCCACAGGCAAAACTTTTCCCACTCAACTTGCCATTCCTGCATCCTCTTGGCTTTGACGCCGTCACCAAGACTGGCTTCCTTGATACCCTTGACCCACTCCGACTGGTTCTGGTCCTCGAACGCAGACCATCTAACACTATTCTCGGCAAGACTGCCCAGGCCAGCGAGGCCAAGGTTCTTCCAGCCCTGCAGCGCCTGAAAGAAGTCGTGGGACATGCCCGCGGTATCCTGGCCGAGCATGGCGGGGTCATCGTTGCAGAGACTGCAGGCGACTCCGCGCGCAATGAGGGCAGGGAGGGGGTGGGCTGTCACGGAGCCGCAGAGCCTGAGAACCTCGTTCGAGATGGGGCATGACTCGATGAGGATGCGCTTCTCCTTGACCATGTCGATGAGTAGGGGATGCTTGAAGAGACTGAACCCGTGGCCAATGCGTCGGGTTCCGAGCAAGATTGCATCAAACAGGTTTCCGTCTGTGTCTGTGCCATCTCCCAATGTCTCTCCAGCGTGGAAGAAGAAGGGTAGGTTGACGCCCTCCATAGCACACTGCTTGCGGAACCAGAACAGCTCCGGGAGCAGATCTGACAGCGGCCGGCCCAGATCTTCAGCTCCAACAAGATCGTAGCCAGCAATCATGTCGGGGAAGTTGATCTTGGTGGCGATGCAGCAGTCCATGTTTTCGATAATGTCACGGGTGGGCAGTCTGCGGACGGTCGTCCAGATAGTGGTGAGACCCCAGAATCCCTGGCCCTCTGGTGAGCTCTTGAAGCGCGAGACCTCCTCCCGGATGACCTCGAACATGCGGGTATAGTCCTTCTCGGGCTCCTCCTGTTTGTCACGGCAGTAGTCAAGGGGCCAGGTGAACCTATGATTCAATGAGATGAGCAAATCGGATACATGCTTGCTGTTGACTCACCGGAGCTCGGCCCAGCTGACGCCGTCCTCCTTGAGCGTCTTCATGAGATGACGCAGGAATACCCGGAACATGGGCTCGTAGTGGATAATGGTGGCGACGACGACGAAACATTTAGCAAACTTGACCCAGATTGCGTCGATGCCATGATGCTGCTCGTGACTGTCTATGGTCGAGAGGGTGCATCTGCCCTTGAGCCACTTGAGGAAGCCAGACCTCCCACCGTTGGGGAAATCATCGGCCACCTTTGTAAGCAGTAGGAAGCTCTCTGGCTCATAGGCATCGTCCCAGATGGAGCCGTTGGTCCTCTCCTTGGCTCTGTATCGGAACTTGACGGCTGCATCCTCCCTCGCGGCCTCGGAGGTGAGGGGCAGGTCACTCGACATGTGCATGCCGGGCATCTTCATGAGCTCCTCGAGGATAAAGTCAAAGTTGACCATGGCGTCCATGTGGGCGTGGAGGAGGGCCCCCTTTGGCATGCGGCGGACAATCTTCCACAGATCCGTCCTCTCCATGCGATCCTTGGCGAGCATGAACATCATGCCGGGGAAGAGGCACTCGTTGCCGGCCTGTGAGAGCTCCTCCTCAACCTGAGGCGTCCAGACGGTGGCATTCTCGTGGTCGCGGATGCGGTCGACAATGTCACAGGCACGCTGGGCGATGGGCGACAGGGAGGCCTTGAAGGATGTGTCGGAACGGGTCTTTTGCTCCTGGGCTATGAGGTTTGATCGACCGGTGAGATACTGCTGCAAAAAGGGGTCAGAGAGCGAGGGTATGTCCTGGGCGACGTCCTCCCACTCCTCGTTGGACATTGTGTGTTCTCCAGCCATGGTTGATATGATCCACGACGGATAAGAAGGGACCTTTTTGATATTGAAGGCGGTGATCTAAAGGTTGCCTTGATTACTTGAAAGGTTCAAGAGCAACAAATATGGAATGAAAACAGGCGCAGGATATATATGTCGCTCCAACCCGGATATGGCAGGTCGGTGAAACCTGGATACTGCGGGGAGTGGGACAAGTGGAACGGCTTGGTGAACTTGTGATCTCACTAGAGATACAGCGGCCACGTTGTTAAGATGGGAGAATTGGTTCACTTAGGAATAGAGAGTTGATGGGAAATATAGGTAATATCAGTCTGTGGAGGTTCTATGTTGGCAAACGGTCGTGGGGAATGCATGCGTAACAGACGGTGAAGCTCTCCACACACAGTCTGCTAAGGTCCGCCGTACTTTCCGTGTGGTGGAGCTGCACCCGTCCCCACGTGACCGTGCACATGCTACCGCCTGACCACCCAACGCTGTGTAGTAACGCCGTCTCACCAACGCCTGTCGATCTCTCAGCAACAGACGCTGGTTCGTCGACTGCAGATCCGCCCTTCATCACCTCCAGGATCCCGCATCGTCACATCACCGTCGGCCAATCTGCGATCTGAGACAGTGTCTCTGTCGGTTGGTGGCTGAGGGGCGCCCATCCTCACGACTCCTCCGCCCCATCTGATGGCTCTGCTACTGCAGCTGCAATCTGCCAGACTCGACGCTTCCTGCGCTGTGCCTTGCAGATGGCAAATGTCACGACGAACACGGACGGGGCGTCATCAAACGGCCGACCATGGCAGGGGAAACAGCTCAGGCTCGGGCTCTAGTGCGGCCATCCTTCTAGCTCGCGCCTGTTCCTGAACCGCCATTCGCTCCCCCCGAGTCTCATCGACTCGTCCTAGGCCCTCTGCCCTATAAGCGCGAAACCCGTGAGGCTCCCAATGGGAACCTCCACGTCCATCACTCCTGATCACTTCTCGTCACCTGCACGACCCATCACAGCTTCGAGCTTCAAAGTCAAGATCGACGACCCTTTTAGTGATCAATGCCCTCACCGCTTGGAACCATTTGCAACCCTTCCTGTCCCATCGTTGCTGAGGGGCTTGCTGCCCCAGTCCCCATCTGTCGCTCTGGTGACTTGATCCCCCTCCCCTCGCTCAACTAACCCATGGCCCAACAGCATACGCAGGTCTCGGTTGGATGCCCATTTCACGCAGGAAAGCGCTCATTTGCGCTGATCCCGACAAGTCCGAGCTTGATGTGCGGAGAGACGGCATGATCAAGCCCGTCAGAGAGGTCTGTCATAGAACTACTTAAAGGTCCATGTCTGTCGTTGGTGATGACTTCTACCTCCTCATCGTGCCTACCCTCACTCGAGCCAAACAATTTGTCCAACTCTCAGACAGAGCCTTCTTCTCAGCTCTTCAATCTCGCTTGAACCTGCCATCATCTGTCATATCTGTTCCATCCTACACATCTCCAAGATGCGCTCCTCTGCCCTGCTCGCCCTCTTTTGTTCCTTGACCCTCGCTGCGGTCGTCCCTCGAAACACTGTCTTCACAGACCATTGCTGCTTTACACTACATGACGTTTCAACTGGGGCCACCGTCCAAGAGAATGATGCCAATGGCTACCTGTTCTTCAACGCGGGCCAGACTGACGGCTTCTTCTGCATCGACTTGTCCAATCCGTTGGACCAGTTGAGAGACCATCTCTATAATGCCTGCTTCATCAACCCTCCGGATGGTTCCGTCAAGTGTATCGATCCCACTCCCGGCTTCCAGTCCTGGACCCTCAAGAAGGTCGGCAGCGACACTCTGCTTCTTCATGACGGGGACAGCACCTTCAACCATTGCCCCAAGCCCTCGACAAGCGCCAAGGGAACTGTGCTATACAGCAACAATCACCCCAATGTGGCCTCCTGCAAGAAGACGACCCTCAAGGCCAAGAACTTCCAGGGCACATGCAAGAGCTTCTCTGCTCGCTCCGAGATGGAATAGACGTCCTCCGCGTCGTGCGAGCCCGGAGGGTTTCAAATCAGCCCTGCGGAGTTTTCAGTTTCTGGGTTATGGCATTGTGATGCTCGGTCTCTTGCCCGAGAACGCCTAACTGTCATCTCGGAAGACTCAAGTACCACGTTTCACTTTGAGGTTCCAACCTTTTCTGCTCCTTTTGCGTCGAGCCGCATGGCTACATGTGGTCTTTTCTTTCATCTTCCGTTTTGCAGCGACTTGCGTCATGGTTATCCATGTTACGAATGGACAGGAATGATATTGGAATCCCTGTCCAGCTCGGCTATGGCTTGGGAACTCGTCAGTAAGGCCGAGGAGTCCACCGACTGGGTTGGCGAACCGATCGTTGAGCCGGTTCCTGGGGACCGCGTGTTGATTGGGACGTTTGATTGCACTGGAAGCACATTGGAGAGACCTGTTCGTCACATGTCTTTTCAAGCAACAGGCGTGAGTGGCTGGAGTCTCAAGTATATCCAGGCAGGTGTGGGAAACAACTGGCAGGATGGGGTTGGGGTGTTTGTTCACCTATGCGCGTGAGTCTTGGGATGGCCTCTTATGGGATGATGGAACGGTGTTTTGCTACACTTGGATTGTATTTCTTCTTGTACACACTTTCAACTGACGGAGAGTCGGTCTTGTTCCCTTATTGAACTATAATTCTTTCAAACTGACCTAAACAACCATGGCCGTGCTTAAAGTTTCGGGGAGATGTCGTTCGCACTTGTTCCGTAGACAACACTAATGTCTCGCGCAAGCTGCTCAGCAGGTGAGGCTTTTGTGCGCTTCACAATGAGGGATCTATCTTCCAAGAAACGATAGAAGATGTCACGCGAAACCTCGTCTCCGTCACTAGTCGAGTCAACATATAGCAGCACCGACACTAGCAGATCCGCAACAGCCCAAAGGACTTCTCTAGCGTCTCCCATCAGATCCTTCAACGACTCGCGTTCAATGAGGCTTCTCAAGTCTCGCCAAGTTTTCAGCGGATTCCATCCGGCAGGTCTCGACGTCTTGGCCTGGAAGTCAAATCCATTCTTGACAAAAGCTTCAAGGGCATCTAGGGCATCTCTGCCACCCTTGGGATGCTTCAGCGCGCGGAGAAAGTCGGTGCTCAAGACGTCAGTCGTCCCCTCCCAGATGGGCAGGACGGCACAGTCACGGTGGAGGCGGGCGACGTTGAGGTACTCCTGCTCCTCGTTGAGGAGATAGCCAACACCGCCAAGGCACTCCATGCAGGAGAAAAGCAGCTGGACGGAAGCCTTGCAGACGTAGGCCTTTGTCAACTGGGTGAGGACACGGATCAGGGGTGCTGCGTCTTTGGCCGACGGCGTCAAGGCTGCAAGAGTGGGTGACATGCTCGAGTCCACTGGATGCTCCGAGATGCCCAGGATATAGGCCGTGAGCATGGTCAAGAGCATGAGGCCTCGGTACTCGCAAGTCATCTTGGCCAATGTCCTCATGTGCAGCGAGCTCTCGGTCAGCTTCATCCGGGCTCCCTTGCCGGCGCCAATCTCTCGAACCCGCGCGTACGCCCTCGCGATGCCCAGGCCCCGTCCGACGTAGCTCATGGCTGCGACCGAGGAGTGGACTCTTGTCAGGGTCAGGACGGTGGAGATTTCGTGAATGCCACGGCCCTCCTGACCGATGAGCCATCCCCGCATGTCCTCGAGGACCAGCTCGGCAGTGGGGAGAGACTGCGTGCCAGACTTGTTCTTGAGGCGTTGGATGCGGACGCCGTTGAGGGCTTCACCGTCTTCCACGGGGAGACCTGTGGTTGTGGTTGCTTGAGGGTCATGCTTCCTCATGGGAGCGAGGAATGTCGAAAGTCCTCCCTTGGCGGTGCGGGCGAGGAGGACCGTCATTCTCGAATCCGTAGCTGAAGAGAACCACTTGAACCCATTGATGCTCCAGGGACCAAGAGGGATGTCTTCCTTCTTTGAAGCCAGCTGAACTGTCGGGGTAGGCTCGTAGACTGCCGTGGTTTCGGTCAACGATACGTCGCTACCGCCTGTACGCTCAGTCATCCACTGGCCGCTAGTCCAGGCGTAGGCTGGATCTCGGGAAGTCAAGTGGCTAAAGGCATTCTCGAGGACCTTCGTCTGCTCTGCCGTGAGTTTTGCCCTCAGCTCCGGGGTGCTCAGGTGCGTTTGAAGAAGCCGGGCGGCGCCGTCCTGCATCGCCGAGGGACAGGTGACGTTTGCGCAAGATGCCGTCCAGAGCTGGAGACGGAGGAACTGGTATGCTCTGGAGAAGGGACCGTAAGGGGTGTCATATCCAGCAGCGACAATGCTACATATCGTTCAGTCTATCCATCGCCTCTTGGACTTGGAAGGCAACTCACCCATGAGACAGGCCAAAGTCCTGAAGGCCACGCCATCCCTCGCCTGTGACTAGATCACCCCTCCACTGGCCAAATACATCACGTCCAGAGCCTTTGAGATACGGCTTGTTTAATTCGGCATCGGTAATCCAGGCAAAGACCTGGTCGGAGAGGACCTCATCTCCCAGGGCTGCGACCTCAGCCTCGACCTGGCGGACGATGTGCTGTGGAAGAAAGACTAGGAAGTAATATCAGCGGCTGGAACTCAAGAGTGCGGTGTATATTCTCACGTTTGAAGCATCTCTGGTAGGTCGCATCATCATGGAACTGATTCTGCAAAACAGGGGGCCTCTGAAAGAAGCCTTTGTCCGCTCCCGACGCCTCCATGGCCGACTATGACTATACGCAGCATGCTGTGACCTCAGTTCAGGCTTGACACTGCCGCAGTTAAGTAGGTTTACCACAGCAGTTCAATCACAAGTCGAGGGTTGCATCTTGTGCCCGGTAATTTGTGGGGTAGCGCCAGTTGAGCCGAGGCATGGCTCCGCGCCAGGTTTGGAAGGTCGTGCGGAAGCGATTCCGTGCGAAATGGCTTCATGGTTGCTGGTAGAGCGGAACGGGACCTGGGGATCATGCGCTGATCTGATGTATTGGTGGGTGACATTGTGAGCTGGGGTCTTGGTCATGCAGTTGCTGTCCGTAGGGGATCCTCTGTTATTAACTTCCGGATGAGAGGGGCGGCAGATTGGCTTGCTTCTTGTCTTTGGCTGTTGGCTGTTGAGTACTTGACCCCTGTCTCTTCTCGGTTTCCCGCTTGTCGTTGTACATTGCGCATTATGAAGATGGGATGATAGTGTTGGCCACTAACATGGCTGTCAAAAGAGCACCGCTTTCACTACATTGGAGTCGCTCACAGGTCTCTCATGCAACGAGGTTGCTGCAGTCCGAGGTCCTTGTCACACTAAGGAAACGGATTCAAGTATGAAAGCAAAAGCGTCTTATCGCTTATGCCGACAATTATATCTGGGGAAGGGGAAGTACCGATGCAGGCGGGGCCGTTGATGTTGAATCAAATAGATACCTACTATGTAGTGGCCGGCTCACAAGAGAGTTGCCGGCATCAAACTTGCTCGGCCGAGCCCGAATATGCCTCCTGGAATAACCCAGATGATTTTAAAACAGCCCAGATTTAAAATAGAGTGTACATCAAATGCACAGGTGCTGGGCCGGTGCTCATTGCCCAGCCTGGTCATGGATGATAGTACCTCGGCGGCACCGTGAAGGGGTCGTCATGATGTAATTCTATGATCAATTCAAGATACACAATCGAGACTTTTTTGAAGTTCGTGTTGCTTTCAAAATGAACTCATGCATATCTCGGCAAGTCTTGGACACAGTCCCTTGGAGAACAAATCTAGGAATGGGTAGTGTAAACGGCCAGCAACATCCATGGCGGCAGGTTCTAGAGACAGAGCTGTGATATAAACAATAACAACTCCAGTTGAAGCATCCAGATACTCGTCAGACAGTGTTGTAAGCTGGTTCACTCAAGTCAACAAGCCGGGAAACATCGCTCTCCGTTGTAACGCCCCTCACAGAGCAAACCACGGCATTCACAAGATAAAGCAAGTCTTGTTAAAAGGCCAAGACAATCCGCGATAACTTGGCTCTCGTGCGCATTCGTTCAGCCAAGATCCGATCCGATGCCGGCCATGACACCTCATGCGTAGGCATCACTCCCACTTCACCACTGGGCAACCATTCATTCTAGACCGATCCAGAGGCCTCACATTTATTAGCTCAAGTCGAAATCTACGCAACCACGATCGTGGCGCAGAAACGCGACACAATCTTGATGCAAGGCCCAAGAAGCGCTGTTCCACTTTGGCTGCGCCGCATGCTACACGTAGGCGATTGCGAAATGCCCCCATCACCAACTCTTGGCCAGTGAAGGATTGTTTCAAAGAGTTGTAGCAGCTCCAGTGCCCAGGAAAAAGATCGTCATAATCGTCATAATCGTCTTTGTTCCCAACTTCCTGTTCTTGGACCATGTAAGAGGCTCAAGAATTATTAGCCTCTCCTTGGCGCAACAGAAAACACACGCATCCATTGTCGCATCCGGCACTTGCTCATGGATGAATCCCAGCCAGAGAGTAAAGGATTATCCCTTGGCCTCGAGACGTGATTTGTCTGCCGAGCATTGAACAAGAAATGCGCCGTCGAATCACAAGTCGCCTTGTCCTGGTCCGCATGACCTCATCTGGGCAACCCTTGTGCCGGTGACGGGCCACGAGCCACGGCAGACGTGTCAAGGGAGCTTGAAACTGCCAGCTTGAGGCTGTGGGAAAGGAAGGGGAAAAAACAGGCTTCGTTTTGTTGGGGAGGGCGTCATCGTCATGTGGCATACTTCTTGGAGTGACGCGTGAGTTGCCGTGCGAGTCGCATGAGATAAATAATCAGTGTGATCCTGTGTTGCAACTTGTAGAAATCCCAGTGTGTTCCACCAAGAGTACAGTACAATCTGCTGCGTTGGGTTGAAATCTACTGCGGTTAATTCTCCTTCAAGAGAGCTCAGTTAAAGAGCCAGTCACAAACCACCTGCCTCACCTCTCACACCCTTCCATCTCACAGCCATGGCTATCGATCGCATCGTCAGCCTTGTCCTTCGCGCCGCGGAGCTCGTCTTTGCCGCCATCGTCGCAGGCGTCAACGGCGAGTACCTGCACAAGTCTGAAGGCGCCAGCTCATGGGACCTCGGCCGGTTCATCTACACTGAGGTGGTGGCCGCCCTGGCCATACTGTTCTCTCTATTGCTCCTCATCCCCTTCTCGAGCACCTTTATCCACTGGCCCTTGGACATTTTTATGAGCATCAACTGGTGGATCGTCTTTGGCCTGCTCGTCGATGTAAGTCATACACCCTCACCCTCACCCTCACACCACTTGAACATCATGATAGCTAACTTCTTACTTCAAGTTGATTGGAGACTCGTGCGGTCGCGTGTTCAACTGGGGCAACGTCCATCCTATTCACGGAGACCAGTGCGGCAAGTTCAAGGCCACCATCGCCTTCAGCTTTCTCTCGGCACTTCTCTGGCTCGTCTCTGCCCTCGTCGGCTTCTTCTGGGTTCGCCGCCGTGAGCGCGCCGTCGCCCGCGCCGATGCCGCCCACTACAACCGCCGCAGGCACTGGTTCCGCAGCCGTGTCTAAGAGGCCCCCCTACAGACAGACAAAGTTTGGAACCCAAGACTATGTCCTGGTTTTTTGAGTTGGCGGCTACTTCCCGAGCCTTGGCGATACCGTGCCGTACCTTGGAGCATTCCGATTTCCCGCGCTGGGCGCAGACTAATGGGGACATGTGTGGCTGTTTCCTTGTTTTCTTTGTCCGTTTGAGTTGGAACTTGTTGGAATTGAGCAACGCAACTTTTTGGATACCCTCAAGACGATGGACGAAGCTGTTACCTAACAATAATGAAAGCATCTCTTATGTGATCTAAGCAAACCTGCTCTCGTCTGTGTGTTGCGTCTAGTGAGAGAGTATTTGCCTCTTCAAAATCGCATCCTGATTATCAGATGCCCCAAACTTAGAGCCCTCTTGTTGCTGGTTCGACGTCATCTCTCCAAACTGGTACACGATCCTCCAAGATGAAACAGCCGAGACAGCTGTCATGATCTGCAACTCTGAAAATCATATTACAGGGTTCTCAGCGGCACAGTAGGTTTCCGCCGGGTTATCAGTCCGTATCACTGTGTGCCACCACGGCCACATCCCGTCAAGACTTGGCTCGTGTCGGGTATTTTCCCGGCTAGAGTAACCATCGGGGAGGAGAACCCCAGTCAGCACTTGTTCACAAATTCCGTCTTAAACCCCCCACAACCATCGAGATCTTCCCTCAGGCTAAGGACACACAACAGGGGCACGGCCAACTGCGAGGTTGGTTGGTGGGTGGCGTCTAGCTTGGCCTCTCGGAAACTGGCAAACGGCAAGAGGCACAGGAGCAGAAACCTCCGTCACTGTGGAACCCCCCCGTGACCCTGATTTGCAGAGTTCTAGAACTCCCTCAGGCCCCTTGGCCTGACAGACGGTCTGGTCTGGTGTTTGTGTCATGGTTTGGATGCCATGTCGGAAGAAACGGCCACCTGTGGCGTCATAGATTTCGTGGCTTGTGGGCCGTATCCAAGTTTGGAAGTGCGGGGAGAACTGGGGGAGCTAACGCCACCACAGCCACAGAACCATCGCCACACTTTGCAGAGATCCACTTGCGTCACTCCTACCGCAGAATGCCTTTGAGCCTCCTCCGTCATGCTTGCAACTGGCCTTCCGTTTTCTCCACCACAAACAGCTTGGCGACCTGACTGGACAAGCAAGAATTTCCGTTTGTGATCATGCCTCTGCCCTATTTACGAATCGTCAACGTCACTTCCCGTGCGGTATGACGCTACCATTTCCCCTGACCGCGGAGCGCAAACCGACCCGTCGCCCAATCGCACGACAAGGACAGGCTCGGCAGCAGAGCCTTGATGGCTACTGCAGAGATCTGTGAGATTTGATTGCGCTATGACGCGGGATGAGGTCGGCGGAGGGCGACTGCCGTGAGGTTGCAGAAGCCTAGGCATTGCGTGCCTTGGTTTGCGAATGCCAGGTTTGTCAAACGCGAATTCAGGCTTGAAGCAGGCGACATCGAGATGGACTTTCCCATACGGAGGCATTCAGCTATATAAGATGCAAGTCATCTCGCTGTCTGCAGATCTGAATCATTATCATCAACAACCACAAACCAACACCATCCTCAAGATACCCAAGCCTGCCTCTTAACTCAACCCATCACCTCAAGATACCCATCAACTATCAACCACACAACACACAACAACCATGTCTTCTCTCATCAACAAGGTCAAGGAAGCCATCCACTCGGACAAGTCCACCGAGCAGCCTGAGGGCACACATGGACCTCACTCCTCCAGAGCCGCCAACACTGCCGATCCCCGAGTTGACTCTGACCGCGATCACCGTGCTGGCCACTCCTCCAACCTGACTGGCACTGGTGACTACTCGACTGGCACCAACTACTCCACTGGCACCCGTGGCACCGATGGCCCTGCCACCACCACTGATGGCCCTCACAAGTCCAACGTGATGAACAAGATGGACCCTCGAGTCGACTCTGACCGCGACCACAGCCGCAACATGGGAGCCAACCCCCACGGCACCTCTGGTACTGGCGCCTACAACGCCTCTGATTCTACCCGAACTGGTGGTATTGGTGGTATTGGTGGCACAACTGGCACAACTGGTTACTCCAGCCGTGACACTTCTCTTCCTGAGGGCACTACCGGCCCCCACAGCTCTCGCATGGCCAACGCCGCCGACCCTCGTGTTGACTCTGACCGTGATGGTAGCCGCACCGCTGGCACTGGCACCTATGGCCAGACTGGCACTCACGGCACTCATGGCACTACTACCGGTTTCGGAAGCCGTGATACCTCTCTTCCTGAGGGAACTACTGGCCCTCACAGCTCTCGCATGGCCAACGCCGCCGACCCTCGTGTTGACTCTGACCGAGACGGCAGCCGCACCGCTGGCACTGGCACCTATGGCCAAACCACCGTTGGCGGTGGAATTGGCGGCACCACTGGCACTTCTGGCTTCTCCAGCGCCGGTACTGGTGCTCACGGCCCTTCTGGCCACTCTTCCGGTCTTCCTGAGGGTTCCACTGGCCCTCACAACTCTCGCGTTGCTAACGCTGCCGACCCTCGTGTCGACTCTGACCGAGACGGTAGCCACAAGCTTGGCGGCCGTGGTGCTGGCGCTGGCACCACCAACCACGGATCTTCCACTGGTACTCACGGTACCCACGGTACTCAGGGCACCAGCCTCGGCGGCGCAGGCGGCGCCTACGGCACCGGCCCTGCCCCCAACACTGCTGGTCCTCACCAGTCCGACATGATGAACAAGGTCGACCCCCGCGTGGACAGCGACCTCGACGGCAGCAAGACTGTAGGCCGCGACAAGACTTTCGAGCGCTCGTAAGTCACCACGACCCGGCCGCGAACTCTCCCCCACCTACAAGACAAGACCATTCCTTAACACTTTTTTTCTCCCTATTGCAGAAACGACTTGGCCGGCAAGGACCCCACAGATGCGGCCCAGGTTCCCCCCTCTGTCCTACAGAAGCATGTGCCATCCGAGATCTCTCATGACCACGATGAGCACGACCACACGCGACGACACAGCGTTTCCCACCAGGAGAAGCACCGGGGCTTGTAAGGAGGATCAGGATGAGGATACCGTTATGACTTATGCATATGTACATTAGTCCTTCTGATGCTTAATGACTATTACCCTTGAAGCATGGTTTTCCACTTCTGATGCCATGATAGTGAACACATGACCAATTAGAACAATGAACCAAGTTCTACAACAAACCTGAGCGCCTTGGAAATAATTGATGGACTTATATAATTGGCTCTGATCAACATTAGCTTTTGTTGAGTCAGGGACCACTAGAGTTGTATCACTTATATGCCACAGTTTGGAGTTCACCAAAAGTTCACCCAACCATGTATACTACGAATTTCCAGACCAATGGAGTGATCTGCTGGTATTTCTGCAGCTCGACGTAAATGCATTCAAATTGTTTGCTTTGTGATATTACCATGTTCACAAGGCAGATCCTATGCCACGAGGTTGGCCATTGGTGCCTTATCTAATCACCTTCTTCCCCTCCATGAAAGCTACCCTACACAGCTGCCTAGACCCAAGGCTGGACCTTCTTTCAACACCACTGTGACATCTACTCTCCAACTCCCTCTCTTCACCACCATCATCTCACCATGCTCTCGCCATAATGTCATCCTCTTCCCCCATCCCCCAAGCCCTCTGGACCGCCCGGATCCCGCTACACGTCACCCACCCCTCATCACCCACCACGCCATTCATCACCAGCGTCCCGCGCTTCAGCTACCTCGCCCTCCTGCTGCCTCGGCTGTCGGCCTTTTTCGGCTCCCCCTGCTCCAGCTTCCACTTCGAGGACGTCCAGCTGAGGAACCTGGCCGTCGGGCTGCTCGTCGACCTCTACCGCCCCAGCCTGCCGTGGAGACTGACCGTCAACGATGGGGTGGGGTGGGATATTGCGGATACGTTTCTTAACTGTGTGAAAGAGGTGAGCTTGATTACACGTTTAGCACACCTGTAATGCCTTGGATTTATCAGTTTCACCCTGAAACAACACCACGCAGCTGTTCTTTTGAAGGTTCATCTCACTGTCAAGGCCTTATTCTAACACATCCTCAGGCCGACTTCATCCGCAATGGCAACGCAAACCAGATTATGAAAATGTCCAAAGACAACACGACCCAACTTTGGAACGCAGTCATAGACAACGACTACGCCTCATTCAACCGTATAAACAGCAGCCTTCTCAACGCCCCTACAGCTCTCAAGCACATCCCGCTTCGCGTCTACATCCCAACCTCATCAACTGGCCCGGACTCATCATCCTCAGAGTCTGGCACCTTCAAAGTCGTTCAGTCGCTCGTGCCTGCGTCGGGTTCTGACCGTCGGCCAAAGCTGCTAGGGCAAGCGCTCAAGGAAGTGCTGCCAGGCTTGTTCCCGAGCAGTCGAGATCCTATCCTCGCCAGGGTGGTGATGCATGGAGCTGGGGTGCCGTTTGCCGCACCCTTGGAGGAGTTGATGCGGGAAGCTGCATATCCCGACGGATGGCTGTGTCTTGTTGTTATAGTGCTATAACAAGTTACTGAATTTGGCTGGCATAGCAGGGCGTATGGAGGCGTTTGGGATGCATCTAGATGTTAACTGGCAGATGCGCTTATGACCACACTTTTTGTAGAGCAACATGATGCGCTCATTAGATGATTGCTTTTGGATACACTTTGTTGACGCAAGTCTCTTGACAGCCCGCTAACTTATACAGACGCCCTGGTCAAGACGTGACAAAAATATTTCATCATGTAAAGGTAATCTTCTTTCCCATGAGGCTCTTATACGCATCATCTACAGCCTTCCTCTTCTTCCTCCTGACCTCCTCGTCCTCTTCTATTTCCTCCTCTTGATCAAAGTCATCGGGCCCAGGAATCTGAGGCATCCAAGCCCGAATCTGTCCGTCCATGTGGGAACTGTACATGGCACCGACCGAATTTCCGCCTCCCATGACAGCACCGACTTGACGCCCGCTACCGCCTGATCCACGCCAGACTATGCTCGTTATGCGGTTTCTACCCATCTCTCCTCCTCGTGTACCCACGGGGTTTGTCACGCCGGGACTTCTAAGTCGAGTTATCATGTTTCCGTCATGGAGATCGAGGATGAGAATCTCTTGGTCATTCGGCCAGAAGAGAAACTCATGCCCGGCCGAAAGACTAGACGGAGATACCAGCAGGCTGACAGTCTTGGCATGCTGGTTCTGGATGAGCGAGCCAAAGCTTGCGAGGGTATTGGCTCCCGTGGCGGCGTCCCAGACTCGAATGCGACGATCTAGGCCAGCCGAGATGATGTATTTACCATCATCCGTCCACTGGAGGCCATTTACCGCATCATCGTGGGCTTGCGCAGAGGCTCTAAACCGGGGTATCTGGTCGCCCGCTCCCGTCGCGGCAGCATGATTCATCTTGTGGACAATCCCAAGCGAGTCTTCCTGATCGAGCTGCGCAATAACACCGCCAGCACGCCGAATGTCCCATATCCGCACTTTTCCATCTGCATGCCCACTCGCGAGGACATGCTCATGCCGTGGGCTCCACGCCGTCGACAGCACAGGACCACCATGAGCCACCAAGGCCTGCACCGCAGACCCAGACTTCAAGTCGACGAGGCGCACGTTGGAGTGCTGTGTAGCGCAGGCGACGACGAGGTGGTCCGCGATGGGGCTCGTGGAGTGGGAGTATATCGTCGCGTTGAGGTCAAAGACGGCCGAGAGGGCGCATCGCTGCGTCGCCCACAGCTTCAGCTTCTTGTCGTACGAGCTCGAGAGGAATGCGTCCGGGTCGAACGGGTAGAAGGCGAGATGCGTGATGCCGTGGGTGTGTCCCGGGAACTTCCCGTCGTCCGTGGACCTCGCGATGCTGCTCACGGGGCGAAACGTGTGAAGGACATGAGGGTTCGCGCAGGCCTCAAGGTCCCAGATCTTGATGCCGCCCTCGGCGCCGCCTGAGAGGAGGATACGGCCATCGAACTTTTCCAGAGCGAGGCTGCTGACGCCTGCGGGATGCGCGCGAATGTTGTGGGCGCGTTCGTCGACGCCAGCCGGGTCCGGTCTCGGAGTCCTCTCGCCGTTGAAACGATGATGAGGCGCGGCCGCAAACGAGCCCAAGAGCTCTGTCGCGACGGAGCGGGTCAGGTCCTGGGGACTGAGGTCGCCCGCCTCACGGGCAAGGAGGTTGGACAGCATTCATCTGAAGTGAATCGCACTTGCGCTGGGGAAAGAAGACAAAGAGACTCGAAATGTGACGTGAATGTTGAAGGTTTGGAGTCGAGGCTTCCATCGTCTGGGGTTGATGATGTCAGCTAAGTTCTGCAAGGGACCTACCTACTACCGCTCGCTACCCCACAATTGACCGCTTCAAACTTTGGCTTCTCAACCTCAAAACTTGCACTTTTATTCCATTTCACATTGTCACGGGAGATATCGGGGTTTCAGTCCCTGAAACTCACTCGTCAACAGCGCTGCTAGCCATTCGATACCCACTTGAGCGCCATCTTCAGCTGCAATTCAAGAACTACAGTGAATCCTGACAGACGATGCTTAACAATTGTCCATGTAAAAGTGTCACATACATCACCACACTCTTACCTTGAAATAAGGAATAGCTGGATATTCGGATCGAGGTTTTTCAACTCACTCAGACGAGATCATGGAGGGCCCCAGCGAAAGCACACGCGTAGTGCCCATTCTCCAGATACAAACGTCGAATGAGCCAGAGACTCTAGAACCCGAACACATTTCCACCAGGACATCACGGCGCCGGCATGCAACCGTATATGACGCCGTAGCAGGTGATGAAACCCACTCTCACGCACATGACACCAAACTCACAGAAACCAGGCAAAGTCTCATACGAACAGGGCCCTGGGACAGAGCCAGAAGAGCCTCAGCACACGCCTCGCCACCCCAAGGCCATCAGATACTCCACCAAGGACACTCCTCTAGCACCCGACGAGGTCCTCTTCCGCCGCAAGGACGCTCCTGGGCGTTACTTGGAGCACGACATCTACTACGCCCATGAGAGGCGCCTCCCCCGTGGCGGCCAAGGCGTACTTCCAGAGAGCGACCTCCTCAAGGCCATCCACGGTTACGCGAGCGCCTTTTACGGCGCAAAGGACGGCGGTCGCAACGGTGGTCCGGATGAGCGGAGCATGGACGAGACAGCGCTCATTGCGTTTGGGATCCTACTCGAGGAGGCTGGCAGGGAAGTCCTCGGCCGCCGCGGCGATCTGGTCTTCACCGAGGGGCAGGACGACGACGGAGAAGAAACGGCGCGCCAGGATGCCCGCATTGTCGGGCACGATGACGTCGAGCTGCGGAGAGGTCCCAAGCGGAGAAAGGTCGATGCCGATGACGAGTGACCTGCCCGTCTCGGTTGACGACGGGCGAGAGAAGAGATCACCTCCAGAGTTGAAACTGGCTGGCACAGCTCAAGTCAAGTGGCAGTGTCTGGTACTTTTTGGCCCATTTGATAACCACTCACGTTGAGAAGCGAGGTCGTGATCGACACGCCAGACGTCAGGAACCCTGCTTGGTCCGTGATCATACCGCTCCCAATATCTCAGCCTATATTGACGGGCTTCGATGGCCTGAGATGTTTTGAAGCACCATCGGGCGAGAGGCAGTTTTGGATCCTGGTCGTAAGCTCAGTGGTGGAAGATATCTCACCGCGCTGACGGTAGACGACCATTCGACGATATTCGAGCTCTCTCCAACGCCAACTGTCGAGGAACGGAACCCGGTATAACGCCTTGGGTGCAGCCATTGGCCCCTCCGAGACGCTGCTTGTCTTATCAGGATCTGCTCTGATATACGCGGAAACTGCAGGGGTGCCAACTTGGAGATGCCCTCTTGGCAAGCATTAGAAGCCACCTGACCGATACATAACAAACGATGCGGAGGAGATCTTCAGGAGGCTGAGTCTCGGCCAACGTCGATTTGTTGTTGTTTCTGCCGCGCTGCTTGTGAGTCGCTCGCTTCCGGATAATGACCAGGGATTCATCAACTGCCTTGGTATATAGTTGACGACGTTGAGGCTCGGAGACAAGGCTCCGAGGGGAGACGAGGGCAAGGTCCATCGACAATAAACCCTAGGAAATACTAAATATGGGCAATAGAGCTTGCTTGGCGTATCCGACCTGTTGAGCTCTCCGAGAAGCCTGATGATGACGAAATACCCTGTAGTCCATGACGACGGAGCGTTGTACGGATAACGGGCGTCAACATGAACCCGACGGTCCATTCAGCCTTGGCCATAGTACCTGGCGCAGCCTGGTCCGAACTGCTGGTACCTTGACTCAAGCCTCAAAGTTTCTTTAATGAGGGAAGCTCTATTATTGCCAATAGTTGCCTCTGAAATCATCGAGATAGACTTACACCCCCCAAAACAGGCTAAATGCAGCCTGGATGGGCATCTTGTTTCAAGAGACCAACATTGCCCATCTTGAGAATGGGAGTTGACTGTGCGTAGCATGGCATGGGCCTGTATTGTCGGCCAACCCGCACACCATCGATAGTGATGCCCCATCACGGTGAGTTTCTAGCAAGGTGACCAACTCGACAGTTCCTACTCTCCCAGGTACCGGCGTGACGTGTCTTGCATCAAGCAGTCGTGTAAATATGAAGCTAGCAGAAAGAGAGGGATAAAAAAAAATCATCAGTCAGACGGGAACGGAGCTGCACGCTCAGATCCAGCACCACACAGACTCCATCATCAAACTGGAGGCAGAAAACAGGCCACTTGGGTATCAATTTGAAACATGACATACCTACCATTGAGCATTGGAGACAGTAAGAAAGAGCAAAAAGAACTAGAAAATTCTCCGCAACGGCGAACAGAGGCCCGACATTCTAGGCTCGTTCGTACGTAGGGCCACGCCAACGGTCAATCAATCCTCTGCAAGAGAGATCCATGGACAAGCCACCCTCGACCTTGGCCGCAAGCCTCAGCTGCCGGCACGGACCTCGAGATGACTCTGGCGTGCCCAGTTGATTGTCGGCCATGGATTGGAAGGAGGCATGACGGTGGGAGTGAAGACGAGACGTCGCATGGAGCAATCGATGGTTGAGTCTCCGCGGAGAGAGCAGAGGATGGCGGCGTGGTATCGAGGACGGATCCATTGCTTGCTTGATCAAACCCCCCATCAGGGTCTTTGAGTTACTATTGAAGTAACGTCGGTAGTCGAGGTTGTTCCCTGTGAGGCTGTCGCCAAAGCAAGTTAAACTCGACGTCCGCCTTGTGATTCCGCATCCCAGTCCCTTTAGTCTCTCGCATCCGTCAAGAGTAGACTGGACATTGGCCGCCGGCGCCCTCTAAGGCTCGGCCTCTTCCAGGGCCTCGACGGCTCGGCTTCGCTTCCTCAAGACATTGGCGGCCTGCCTTCTGCATTGGGGGAACGCGCGTGCGGCTTTTCTCCAACATCAGCTCACATTTCAAAGCCACTCGTCCTCTTACCCACGGTCCAGCCCCCATCCCAGGATCGACAGCAGTTTTTCCTTTTCCCGCCCATGGAGAAAACGCCACAGGGCGCGGTGGAGAAAGGTCTCGGCTAGCCTGCGTCGACTAGTAAGCCTCGAAGCCATCAACACCATCTTTGAGACATTGCTCCTTCAACATACATCCCCTCCTGCAGCGACCGCGTCTTGGAGACGCCCACAGCGGGCACAGAAGAGGGGAAAACACAGCCATCATATCATGGACTCTGACCCAGTAGCCCACAGTCAGAGAAAATGGAGACAAGACATGGCCTCATACTGAGTGAGGGTTCGAGAGTGGGCAAAAGCGTCGGCGCGCGCACGGCGACCTCATGGAACCGAGATCCTTGTTCATGTACGTGTTGATTGGGTTGGATGTGGATGGTATAGGTGTAACGGCGTCGTCGCTGGAGCTCCTGCTCAACACTCTGTTGCATCCTGAGCCCAAGTGCCTCAGAAGCTGCACGTACGCCTGCGCTTACGCCCGCGCCGTTACTGCCCTCCCCACACGTTGACGCCGTTTCTTGACTGCGCTCAGACATCGACATGGATGGGCGAGCGTTAAGTTACTGGCGTCGGCGCGGATGGGGAAACCTGCATCACCAACACGTGTGACGAGTGCAACACCAAACGCCGGCCGCACAACCACAGACAAGACAGGACTGCGCCGTCTCATTGTCATTGGGGCTCTTCTGGTTGACCGCGCTGCATTGCACTGCGTCCTGGCTTAGACGCGACACAGATGCAGACCTAGATGCCGCTTGTGAGCCTCACATTTGCCCATGTTGCATCGCGAATGGCTTCCTCTTTTTTCCCCCCTCCCTTTCGCTCGGACTGTTGCAATAGTCCGACTCTGAACTACTCACACGTAGACGCACACGCACCCACGCACGCATATTCCACGCCGGCGTACGGATACGCCGTGTCTCGCTGCGCGTCTCGGACATCAGCTCCAGGTCATGTGGCCGCTGATCTGTCTGACAGCAATCATCAAATCGTCGGCATGCCAGGGATGAGGTCTGTATCCAAATCACCAAACCCCGCTCCTGGCTTCGGTCACTGGAGCCAGCGACACACTCCCCCGCCTCGGCTCTACTCTCTCGTGACTCGAGGCATGATAACGTGATGATGATATGCTTGCCGCTTGCCTGGTTTCTGCTCAATCTCGGTAGTGTGGTGAGCGATGCAGCAGTCCTCTGCAACCGTCAGAGCCGTGAGATTCGACATGGGGTCGAGATCGGAACTTCAGGGATGGCCCAGCCTCTACTGCCTTCTTGACCCCCTTCGGCCGCCGGATGCCCATTCTCCATACTCTTGACTTGTGGCTTCGGGTACCTGGGTTGACAGGAGGCACACGGATGACGACATGGTTGTCATATCATGAATCCATTAAGGTCGTGGCCAGACCAGGCAGGTAGATAGATATGGAGAGGCCAGTCTGGCTGACGTCTCTCCACGCCAAGCCCATCACGCCTGGTATCGAATGGATTCCAGAACAGAAGGTCCCAATAACCAGGTGAATGGGCTATAGGCATGCTTCGCCCGAGTGAAATATGACCTCTCACTCACCATCCTTAGTTTTACGGCTGCCCAGCCACCCTTTGTGGTTACATCGTATGACCATGGACCATCGATTTCAGCCGCCAAATCCTCTCGCATAAGGGAACTAGGTTCTCTCGGAAACTCAGAGGGCCAGGGCGATTAGCCGAGAGCGGTTTCACACCTATCATGCTGACAAGGTTGGCGACCAAATCGATAGGTTGGGTGCCAAAGCCATGGGATCCCTGATGGGACTGCCAAAGGCGTGCCGACAATGAGCGTGCGAGCGTATTGAAGACAGGAATGCTGAAGAAATAGATGCCGAGCTTATGCACATCTAATCCATAATGCATAGTGACATGGTCGTCTTCGCGGTTGGCTGCCTCTTGGTTGCTTCAACTCCCAACAGGGTAGCCAGAGGGAGCAAGTAGGTCCATAATTTGCCAAGTACCTAGACAATGCGACAACTCTGGATATTCGGGCATAGGTGGGTAAACCAAGCACGGAACTTGTTTCAGCATCTCCAAATGTCCTCGAAAAGGCAAGCGGTATGCAATTTGAGCCGCATTCTTGGGACTTTTGGTCGACGGTGTTGATCCCTAGGATCCCTGTCGTACCTAGGTAGGCCGAGGACCCGCAGACCAAGTAGTATTATGTATGTATTTTGTCAGTGGCTAGCTCTGATGTGCGAAATGCCTTCCGATGGATTTTCCGATCGTAGTTTCACCATGAGGTGGTCTGAACTCTGACCCTGGGATCCCTTGTCTTGTGAAGTGGTTGTCGAGATGTCAGCGACAAGGGCCCAACTACTAGTTGGCAAGTGTCAAGGCTTTGGACTATAAGAACCTAGACTATAGGCAAATATGTCAGATCGAAACGCTGGCATTGAATAAGTGTTGAAATGAGATGAAAAACCTCTTCAGATGCTACGCGGCTAAGAGAAGGGGGAAGAGGCTGGAACCTGCTGCTGGGCGGAGTCGGGCACCACGCCCGACCGTTGGCGACGCGAGAGCGGGCTCTCAAAAGCGACAGGTCACAAACCTTCTCTTCTAGAATAACACGACCAAGTGCTCGGGCTCGGGGTTTCTCGCTCTGCTTGTGAGGAAGGGAGCTCCCTGAAACCTTGACACCAGTGACCTAGCAATACAACGTCGGCAACATTGCCGTAGTTGTAGAGACCGGGTGAAAGGGATTTCCCGTGTCGTCGAGCTTCCCAACTTGGGTCTCGCCAAGACCTTCTCGGTAGGTGACACAAACGAAATGGTTGGTCTCCAAAGAATGGATGAAAAAAAGGAGCAGTCATCACAGAGACCTGATCAGCCCGGCTGTGGCTGAACGGCAACCCCGTCAGTGATGATTTTCTGTGCATGAACCGGCGGCTCGGAGGACGTGGGTCAGACCTCATCAAAATCGACCTTTTAACCTCATTCGTTTGCTAGCCAATGACTCTGGTTGGTCGGTTTAGTCTGTGTGAGTGTCCCGACATGGCAGATTCAAGCTGAAAGGGACGTCATGGCCATCGTTCTCTGGGGGTGGCGATCAAGGGAGGCTGCAACATGCATGCCCGACGACTCAGTATCGTCACCGACGACATGGACTTGGCTCCTGTAGTGCCTCGATAAGTCAAGGGGGAGGCAACACACAAGTGGAAGTTGCCCACCCCCCTGCCGCCTCCGCCGCCGCCTCCTCCGCTTTCTCCGTTGAAGGATGCGGAGGACTTCCTGGGCCATGTACAGAAACAAGAGCCCAAGTGAGACACGACTCACTCAAAAGGAGGCCCAAAGTATTGGTGGCGCTGCCTTCGTCCTGCATTTTGTTGATGTGCGGCCTTCCATTTGCTGCTGCTCCCCCCTCCCCTGACCGATGCGGGACACTAGAAAACACCAAGAATCCGTAGCCTGGTGGCCCATGCTGCCGCCACGTTTTTTTCCTAGATTCAGCTGCTTTTCCATGTGTCGGTCGGCCGCGCCGTCGTCTCCTTTCCCAGGACTTATAGCAACTTGTCGTGAAAAAAAAAAAAAAAAAGGATGGGAGGGGCGGATGTTTAATCCACTCGGGACTGCAACGACGATACCCCGTCCTTCTAGCGCAGCTTCATCCCTTCTACTCATTTGTGATGGTGTTCAACCTCCACCTGCAATTCTCTTCTAGTTGTTCCATAACCAACGTCTGGAGCCAAGATAGCGTACGGAACCTCAAGAAGCCGATTCCGCGTCCGCACCGGCCCGCAAGCGGCGGCAGAAGGGAAGAACCGCGGTGAAGCCAGAGCTGACTCGCTTCCTTGGTTTTGCTTTTTTTTTTGCCCACTCTTGTTTCTTTTTCTCGTTTGTGGGCAATTCCGCTCCAAGGGAGGCATGCGAGGAGGGCATGGTTGAGTGTAGGGGCTAGCTCTGAGAGGCCCGTCTGACCCAGTCCCATGTCGTCGGTGCCATTTCGTGGCGGGTGTGGCAGCTCACCGCGACTCTCACAGTCTGTGTCTTTGCAAGCCTCCCCCAGAACCAGGTTCCTTGCAAGGTAGATTGCGCCCGCGTTTGGTTATCTCAAGCTAGGCTCTTAGGGCACGGCCATGCGCAATCTTTGAAGTTGTTGTGGCCCGCCCAGAGTTCAGATGACAACACCCCCAAAAGTCCATGTTGTTATCGTTGTACGCCTGGGCAACCTTAGCGATGGTGCATGCCGCAAAGATGTTCTGCCTTTAGCCAGCTCGGTCGGTGACATTGTTGGCCAATCACATCCCCAGTCACCTCCAAGGATTATCCCCTTGCTACCGTCGCTTCTGGGACGTATGACGAGTCCGTCGTCTCGCAGCCCACGACGCCATTCACCCAGACGGACAATCTTGGTCCATTAGCGGCGTCCCAGCGATCTGGAAACCTCAGAGACTGACGGCCGCCGTCGCCGGGGTTCCGCATCCGGGCATGACAAGGAGGGCAGGGCCAAATTGCGAGCAATCAAAAAAGCAAATGATGTTATCCATGAGCCAGGACAGTGACAAGTACGGCTGTTGAGAGACCCAGTACCGATATGCTGCTCAGATCAGACGGTCGCTATCTTTATCCCCACACCTCTGACGTCGGCAACATTGTCCTTTCTCGGACGTGCGCTAGAAGGGCCTTTGGAAGAACGGGCCACAGTTCGACTTTGGACCCCAACCTGGGAGTGTAGCCAATGGTGACGCAGGTCAAGTCACTTGATGCTGCAGCATGCGAATAGGTGGTGTCGTCGAGATGTTCGTGACCGAAACTTTGGTGCTGTAGCGAAAACAAACTGTTGGATAACCACTGCATTGGTTTACCCAATGGCCTGCGTCTCCTGGGGACACCAGAGCTCGCATGAAACTTAGACGGCGTTAGGGAGCCGGTGCGGCATTTGAGTATCGGCCTCTGGGCACCTGAGACTTTGGGCTGCGGTGTGGTTCAAGACCCTGCAAGGCTGCAAATCAACTGGACTCTTTGCGTCTGATGAGAGGAGTTCCAGCAAGACTCCATCATAGCGCGTCGATTGCTTGCTGATCGATGCTCTGAAACGCAACTCTGAACGAGCTCTATCGACTAGACAACCGGCGTGTGCGGGGAATAGGCAAAGATGCAGCCCAAGATCCGGGCAGAGGGGACGTTGGGCACAAAGCTCTCCATGACGATCGTCGGCGTTGATGCCAACTCGCTGGGTCCCCGGATCGACGAAACCACTCAGACTCTGTCGATTAAGCGATGTTACAAGCATGCGCTTGGCCAGGGGCGCTGACAAGTACAGTACTGCTGGTCATGTAAGGTACAGGATACACATTTGGCCGGGGATGGATTTCTTTCGCAAAGTGCGCACAATTCTCTCGGCCGATTTGAATATCGTGGCCGGGGTTGAGCGACTTTACATCGTTCGGCGAGTCAGATCGAGCGCAGGTTTGAGGCCGGTTGCCCTGCACCACCATGACCCATTCGTTCAATCTCTCGCATTCAGCGCCCTGGGCGGCTATGACGAGCCAGACATGGGTGTAGTGAGGCTGGGCACATGCATAGTGCCATGAAGATTCTGCGTGGGAGTCGACCAAAGGCACTATCGCCGGAGGGCGGGTTTCGCGGACAAGGCCCGGAGCATCGCATGGTGCACCCCGACATCCAATGCAAGCAATACATCGGCCCTCTGCAACGGGTCCAGTCAGCACCAAGGCACCTCTTGACAGGCCTGCTATTGCATCCATCGTACATGTCTCTTCTGGGAACCCTTGAGTCGTTGGTACTCGAGTGGGTTGTTTGTTGGCTCTAGCGGAGATGAGGCCATGTTCCAGAAGCCTTTTGGAGCATGGAAGCCGGTCATGGAGAGGCTTGGCGGTCCGACGGGACCTGTGTGTTCATTTGGCGACCTGTTCTTGGTCCCTGTCCCTTCAGAGGGAGATGAAGACTATGGGGACTGCGTAGTGGACCTGGAAAACACTAGCGAGACCGTATCGAGAGTTTGAAATTGACGGGCACGGAGCGTCGTCGACAAATTTTCATGCTCGGGTCATGTGTATCATGATGTGCTCGCCAGCGGACAAGACCCACCCACAGCAGAGATTCATCGCCCGTGAGGTTGATAGAGGAAGAAGCGGTGACGGCCAATATGCAAAGTGCTCGGGATCTGCCTCATTAGTCGGCCTGTGGTAGACGGACCATGTTGAATTGGCTGTCACGCTTTGTCGGTCAGGGCGGGAGTAGTGGCTGAATGAAGTGAAGCGGCGGCAATGGAAAAAAAATCCAAAAAAGATTCACAGCGAGCAGAGCCAGGAGCGGGTCAAAGCGTTATTGGTGGTCTTCCATGTCGTGCTTTCCATGCTGCGTCTCCCACCCTGCCTGCCATTTTGCTTTGTGATGCAGGCCTCCCGCACGGAATTACCCGCAACATGGCTATTCTTCTCGTACATCGGGTTTCATGAGAATAGCATTGGGAGGCGCGTGCATATTCTTCTTTGGAGGTGATGGCACCCGGCAGCTGCTGCGTAGGAAGCGCTGGCGAAACGGAGAATTGACGATGCGAGACCCTGTAATCAGAAGAAAAGAAAATGGCCCCGCCCATCCCCGTCGCTGTGTCCCCATGTCCAGCCGGCCGTGTGATGTCGGATGGGTCAAAGATTGGAAGCTTGGAAGACCTCGTGGAAGTCGTAGAATGATTGCGATCCTGGCCGACTCGTTGCGATTGGCTCGTCTATCCATGCAAGGCCCACCAAAATCTCGTCAAGTGTTTGCCGTATCGTATCAGGTCGAAGAGAGTGCAGCCAGTGGGTGCACTTTGTCTGTGTCTGTGTGTTTTGGACCGAGAAGCTGTTGTTGTCGGCCACTCCAGGAATCCATAAGGGTCTGCTTCCTTTGTAAGCCAGGATCGTGTACGCGGAGGAGGGCGTCATCGTGACACCGGCACATCGATGCCATCCAGTACAGGGCGTGCCGGGCCGAAAGCTTGTGTAGCAAAACTGTTGGGCTTAATTTCGGGAGCGAGACCTCCCTCAGGCTTGCTAGGTCCGCCCAGCTGGTAGCGAGCCAACCTCAGCAACCAACCTTGAGGGTCAGTCGTCTAGAAACGGTGTGGGTGGTAGACTGGATGCAAGCGGTCACGTCTAGGCTGGATTGCTGGCTCGTCGCGTTTCGGTAAGAAGGCAAGCGGCAGTCCAATATCAGACAAGAGCTGAGCCGCGCTCACTGAACCAGCTGCTTCAGGACCCTAGCGCATGCCGATTGGACGGCCAGCTCGCATCTGAGGTGCATCGGGAGTTGAAGATCGCTTGAGGTATCCCATGTTAGTGAGAGGGATCGACATGGCCGTTTCCTGGGTGGTGTCTAGCGACAATTGGCATCAACTGGGACCTGCGGCTGTTGGGTTGGCCCGCCCTCGGCACCTCCAAGCTCCAGGCCAGGGTAGTTTTCTTTCCCCTTCAGTCAGCAGCGCCATGCTCCTGGCGCGGCAATGACTCAGTGCTTACAACGACGGACGCCGCCTCTTTCATTCCGAAGCCCGTTGTGCAACTTGAGATGAAAATGGAGGGCGCGGCTAGCTAGGGGCTCTGGCCACCAGGTGACCATGGGCCATGGGCTATGGATGGATTGCCGACCGGCCATTGATAGCCTCCGTCAAGGGCTTGTCGGCTTCTGAGGTGACAGTTCTCCTTTTATTCGGCTGTCTGAACTGCGGACCGACAGGATGGATGATGATGACTGCGAGGAAGGATTTGGTCGACTAACATGACGACCTACCCACGGTTTGGAACACGGGTACCTGGTCCACATTCAGCTGGGCGGTCTGGGGCACTGCCTACTGCGTACCTAATTTGACCAACCAGGCGGCCTTGACCAGGCTGAGTGGCAGGAGCACGTTGAACCAACCAGAGGCGTGAGAGGACAGTCGAGGCTGCCTGGCGTGCTTTCGTCCTTAGCGACGTCGCTGCTGTCCTCGCTAGGTCTCTCTCTCGGGCCCGGGCTCCTTGCTGGCCCTCGCCCTCCCGCCGGCAGCGTCACCTGCAACCTCTCACGTGGCACGGCAGCCTTCAACAAGGCCCAACATCCTTGAGGGATGCGAGCCAGGGGTGAGGGATGTGTACTAAGTGTCTGCGATCAGTGCTAATGCCATCATCGTGATCAATGTCCGTGCAGTTCAGTAGTTTTGTACGCGGTAGGTTTGTTGACTGGACTGTGCCCAGTTGGCGGTCTCTGATCTACGGAGCAATCCCTGGGTAAATCGTGTGTGTAGTAGGGAGGTACGGAGTCGGTCATTGATACGTAGGCACCTTGTTAGACCTTGGTGGAGGATCGGGTGAAAGAACGGCGATGCCGCCGCATCTTGGGCAGCTTCCGAGAGCGTATTCGATCTCGGAGGCTTTGACCCCTCAACTGGGCATTAAAATATGCGTGCACTTAAGTTAGGTATCAAGATTTCCGTTATCCTTCACCTCTTTCAACGGCCCGTGGTGACTGAGCGAGAACCGGTAAAACCTTCTTCGAGGTGATCTGCGGAGCGCCAACCTCCAACTTGCCATATCCGTCCTTGTCCTGGGACCTTATCCGCCGGGATTGACGTGGTCTCCATCAACTGTAAATAGGTGCCCGGGTTCTTTTGCTGCGTCGTACAGAGTACTCCGTACAAGTAATTAATTGTCATTTGCCCGTCTTTTGGACTTGAGGGAGTACCTTTGTATCCACACACGGTTTCGAAATCTCATCGAAAATCAAAGCCGGTGGGGAGGTTGTTCCCCGTCGCGCGCTACACGACGCTCAAGGTCCTGGGCTAGTACTGGTCTGGCTCCACGCCACGGCCACGGGGCCTCCACCACACGCACCAAAGGCCAGCCCACCATCACTCTCGCTCGACTCACGGGAGCAGGCTCCTCCACAGCTCCCCCTCGTGCGTCCATGTGTGCGTGCTCCTCCATCTCCCGGTTCCCTGCGCCCTTGTCCTTCGGCTGGTTGCAAGGCCCGCCGTCGCTGTTGCTGCTGCCACTGCTGCTTCCGCCTCCAGCGCCGCCTGGCCATTTGCTTTGGAAGCACACCCGCCACTTTTCACCGTCCATTTCCATCGCTCAAAGTTGCGGTGTTGAGTTGGCGTGTCGCATCTCGCGCTTGATTGCTATCCGTTGCCTTTGATCTTGCTCTTGCGTGCTCGATTGCGTTTGCGCGATCTCAATCTTGGTCTCCTCCATTACCTTTCCTAGATGCTACAGTATTACCTACCGACATACGTGCCGCCTCATACGAGCCTGGGCTGTCTGGCCGTCCCGCGCGTTACTGTCCAGATTCGGTAGTCACCAGCCGACACGATCCAATCTTTCTCAGCCAGAAGAAAAGAAAGAAAAAGAGAGGGCCCGCCTGCCTGTGCCTGTCACGTCCCGGCACCAGCCAGCACGCACCGCACGACGTTGCGCTCCCTCATCAACCCGCTCCCCTCTCTTCTTACGTACGTACGTGCCTCACGGGCCCGAGTACCTGACGGCCCCAGCGCGCGGGCGGTTCCAGGTACAGTGACCTCTGCCCACTCGGTCGGCAGAGTGGATGCTTGGGGTCTTGGGTGCAGGTGGTGGCAGAAAAAAACGGGCAAGCAGGGGTCGGCCATCGCACGCTCCGCCGACATCATCCCCAGTCTTCGTCAAGCATCCAGGTTCTTCGACCCCCTGGTCCTGTTAGCCTCTTCCGACTGTCAACTCGGCAGGGTCGGTTCCTCAATTGGCTCTCAGCAGCCTCTCGCCTGGCCCGCCCACCCCGGCAGACCGTCTTTTGTGCCTTGAGCCTTGAGGCTGGTCCCATCGGTCCCAGAATTGCGCTCGTCTCGACGGTACGGTCGACATCATACCTACCCAATACTCCATCCACTCGATCTCGCCAAACTTGCGCCTTTCTTCCTCCCTCTCCTAGCAGCCTCTCGAGCGCGTCCCTCCTGTCGCCTTTCCTCCTCCTGTCGCCTCCCCCCTCGCCTCTCACTCTCGTACCTCGCGCAGCTGTCGCGTCTGTGCCCCACCGTCGCCTGTCTCCAGGGACCGAGAGCTTGTCGAATCTCCATCTCGTCTCTGCCCAACTGCTGATCCCGCCGGGGCCTGGGGCTGGCTGGCTGGACTTGACTCGGCATCCTCCTGTCTCTCTCAAACCTCCCATCTTGCTGACGGTACGGAGTACTTCGTACATGTCATCATACCTAGTCGTTCCAGACACACCCACCCCCATGCCGTCCCGGTCTCTCGACTGCCACTGCTGAAGGGCCCCAATTATCACCCGCCCCTCCAGCTCCCAAGGAACTGGAAGCTTCACTCCCCCGGGGCTTCCTCTGTTTCGCCTCCGCCAAAACTTACAGTACCTATCCATGGCCACCGCTTCCTCGTGGTCCCTGCTTTCCTCTTCGCCTCGTTCCTGATTATGTGTGCAAGTAGTACCGTACATATATAGCACACGCAAGCATGGATCCTGCACCTCCCGATACCAAACGCCCACGCCTCTCTTCGTGGCCGGCCGGCACACCTCAACAAGGAGTATCACTACCACATCCTCACCCTCATCACGGCCATCCGAACCAGCTTCCACCACCGCCGCCGCCTCCTCCTCCTCCTGGCGCCCTACATCATCCTGGGACGAGCCCGTATCAACATTACCCTCCTCGACCTGCCGAACACTCATCAGCTCCGCCGACACCTGCTCATACTGCGACCGCGCAACCACATCCTGACGCCGATCGTCGCCATCATGAACAAGAGCCTTACCCTCCTGTCCAAGACTATCACCGGCAACAACAACAGCAGCAGCAGCAGCAACATCCGCCTCCGCATCAGCCCCCTCCGTCGCCGGCGCATCCAGCGCACCAACCGTACCCACCGTACGGTTCTCGAGATCCTCCCATAAAACGGGATCCTGGTGAGGATCAACGCCGACCCAACTCGACGGGCCATGCGCCCGATGGGATGCCATCGACACCACATCTCCCGCCAACCCCTCACCCACCACCACCTCCCCCTCCGGGCAGCTACCCCGACAATCCACCACGACACATGAATTACGAAAGCGCGCCTTCGATGCCCCCGACACCGGGTGGCTATCGCGCTCCCAGCTTCCCCCCGCCGACTCCCGTCTCTCATCAACCATCGTACGAGCAACATGGAGGCTATCCCTCCGGCCACGAGCCTTTCTACAGCGTCTACTCGTCATCCGTACCAGCCAAGAAGAAGAACACGCGGGCATCTCAGGTATGAGTCGTTTTGTACTCGACGTACGCGCAAGCACTAACGAGACGCAGGCGTGTGACAGCTGCAGGCAGCTCAAGGCCAAGTGTGATGAGACGAAGCCATGCAAGACATGCAAGGAGAAGGGCGTGGAGTGTAAATACCGAGATCCGGTACCCAAAGCGTAGGTCAAGATGCAATTGACTGGTTTGCCATGGGTTTGGCTAATATCTGGTGATTAGAACGGACAAGGCTCAAGCCGACATTTTGGAGGGGCTCACAGCTGTTCAGAGCTCCCTGAGCACCATTATGAGCCAAATCGGACGATTCGACCAGAGGCTAGTCAAGATGGAATCCCTGTTACCGAAGCACGCGCCGACATTGGAGTTGAAGACCGAGCCTGTGGCGGAAGACGATTTCAAGCGCGCTACAGCCTCCCCCTACGTTTCGAACGGCGCTTCTGCCGAGACCTATTACCCGAATGAGCCGCACCGGGACCATCCGTCAGCGGAGCCCATTCCCCTTCGAATGATGGCTGAGGACGAGATGGAAGTTGAACCTGGTCCACCAGTCCCCCCTGGAGAGCCTGCCATTCCGATCAACCACACAACTCTTGCGGGCCTACTCCTGGAATGGCCGTCGATTCGCGAGCTAACAAAGCACCATCTCGAGCAGGAAGGGATTCGGTACATCAGCGAGTATCCTATCAGCCAAGAGCAGAACAGAGGTGTTTTGATCGTGTATGGAAGGGGTGAAGATTCTCACCCTTCGCGGCATATCAGAGAGCCCGCTGACCATGGAAACCTGGATATGGCCGATGATTCATCAGACATGGCGTCTCCTTCGCCAGCGGCTGACTGGGGACAACTGGGTGGCTTGAGCCCCCCCGATCAGGTCGAATACAAAGGTGGTGTTTTGGCATTTGATGGAAACCCCGACTTCTCGGAGGCGAAGGTGTGGTCATACGTGGAGAGTTTCAAGGACAACATCCTGAACATGCATCCGATCATCCAGCCAAAGCTCCTAGATTACTGGGTTCGACATTTTCTGGACACTCTTCCTGCGGCGCATCCACGATCAGCAAAGCCGCAGACGTCGAAGCCCGCTTTTGCCGTTGGGGGAGGCTCGCAGACGCCCGAGACTGCGGGCTCAAAGCGGAAGCGATCGCCAGGGCCGGATGGGTCCGAGCCACCCACACCCGCGCCGCCCCGCGCCGGCCGGCCGGATCGGTCCATCCACAGCGCTTTAGTTCTTACAGTTCTGGCTTTGGGTAAGATCTGTCTGTACCGTGACAACGTGCCCGACGTGGTGCACTCGACAGAGCCGCTTCCTCATGGCAGCCCTGCGATCCGCAATGGCGCTGTTCCTCCTTCGCCGAACCAAGGCTCCCCTCCTGGATTCTCGTCACACTCGCATTCATCAGGACTCCCATCGCCGAAGGAGCAGGACAGGAATATCCATAGCCGTCGGTCTTCGATCCACGGCGTGACTGGCTTCCGTTCCGGATATAGTCTCAAGAAAAACTACGAGGTAATTCCAGGCTTGGAGTACTTTGCCTACGCTACGGATATCCTTGGCAACCACACAGGTGCCTACAACAATATGAAGAATGTGTACGCCAATATTTTTGCGGGATTGTACCATGGACAGTTGGGAAGGCCCATGGAGAGTTTCGCCTTCATTCACAAGGCGAGCCACAAGCTCCAGGTCATCATGAGACCGTAAGTCGAGCTTTTTGGAGCTATTATCGAACGCGGGCCGCTAACTGTTATTCAGGAGCCTGGACAAGATGAGGCGAATCAAGCGTAATAGCGAGTTCATTCAGGAAACCAAGTACAACCAGCTCGCGCTGACGTTCTGGACCTGTCTACAGCTTGAGAGGTATGAGATTGAGGAATGCCCGCCTGTATGATGGCTTCTAACGTGAACAGTGATCTCATCGCCGAGATGCAGCTTCCGCCATCGGGGCTTCTCTCATATGAAGACGATATGCCTCATCCTAACATGAGTCTTCTCGAAGGCTATGACCAGCGTATCCTGGACAGCTACCCCGGTCAGCTGTATCTCCGAACACATCTTAACAGCATCCACCGGATGTTCTACGCCCCCGAAGACCCAACCAAGGCCGGCAAGGACAAGTTTAGAAACGTCGGAGTTGTATCTGATGCCGTCTCGGGGATGCACTGGGTGGCTCCCAGCTTTGCTTTCCGGGAGGATGATCCTCCAGCGGACGATATCCTAGCGGCAAGGCTGCGGGCCAAGTATTGGGGTGCACAGGTCATCACATATCGGCCATTTATCCGACAGATTTTGCAGTTCTCGCACTCGATCAAGAACCATGCATCGAGCCCCAACTTCCCCAACGTCACGTCTGAGTTTCGACAGGATATTACGGCACCCGTGATCCACCCCAAGGCCAGGACACACGGCGATATCGACCCGCAGGTGGTGGAACTGGCTAAGAAGGGCATCAAGGCTCTCATTGAGAGCACACGGGCCTTCCACGGCCTGGGCGAAAAGCGACCTATCATCACAAACGTGTTTGGTACAGCGCATGCGTAAGTGACGATTCACTGATGAGAGGATTTTTGAGTGGCCAACTAACACTGTGATAGACAATGGGGCAACCTACTGGTTCTGTCGGCGGCGTTCAAGGACCCAGTCCTCCACTCGTACGTGGACGAGGAATTGCTGCGAACGCTGTTCCACAAGACGATATCGTTCCTTCGACAATCGGCAACAGGGACGAGCTCACTGAGGACGGATATGCATATCCTGGAAGGCCTTCAGCGAGACCTCTTTATGTACCCCGACCCGAGGACGGCATCGAGCTTCTCGAGCGGCACGAGCGCACCGGGCTACCACACGCCTCGGCCAGTTGCGATGGCTGCACCACCGCAGGTGCCTCACCACATGAACGACCAGGTTCTTCCACGACCCATGCCTCACCACCTGCAGATGAGTTCATCACACGGGCAGTGATGACGGACAATGGCCAGACGAGATGAGACGAGACGAGACTGGACTGGCGGCAGCGCTGATGACTTTTTTCATTACCATCTAATCATCATGACACGGCGTTAAGGCAACAGCAGCAGCAGCAGCAACAACAACAACAACAACAACAACAACAACAACAACAACAACAACAACAACAACAACAACAACCTGACTGACTTATTGAATCCATCATTAAGAGTACGGAGAGTCCCGTGGGTGGGGGTGAAAGTCGACACCCAGCAAGGCACACACGATGGACTTGTCAAAATAGAGCAACAACGCAACACACACACACACACACATATATATATCCGCTCTGTGCACGCACACCAAGTCACCATCTTTGGATAGGGTCAACGAGATGTGCAGTGCCGAGCCAACAGCAAGAGCAGGGGTGCCTTTGATCGGTTCTAGCTGATGGAGGACCCCTGAAGTTCTTGTACTGTACCATCAGCGACGGCGCATGACGAAAGAATAATCCTCCTTGAGGTGCAAACCCAAAACTCGAACATGTCGGCATCCGCCTGTATATGTATATACATTACATGGGAGTGTCTTTTTTTTACTATTACTATTTAGAGAGGCTATGTTTTGATATTTTGTGTTTACTGCTTGTCGAATTCAGTTGGCTCAAAAGGATTGCATTATGCCTGCGTGGCCTGGCCTGGCATGGCCGCTTGCTTCAATTTAGTTAGTTGTATGGCACATGATTGTCTCGAGCATCATGGATCTCATTTTCCTTTTTTCTTTCTGGAGGGACATGGAGGAGATACCACTCATGGATGGTTGCTGAGCGAGCATACTAGGTATATAGTATAGTATATATAGGTATTGGTTGAGGGCGGAAGGGAGGGAGGACTTTTGCAAGCTCACAATCGCTATTTATTTAGTTTATACAGGCAAAGCTGGTTTTGGGACTCTGGAGTAAAAGAAACAACAATAAATACATGACATTTGTGTCTATATGTGCTTGTCTACCTTGGCAGAATTAAAGCTGTGATGATAGCAGTCCCCATTCCATGATACATGCATGACATGATGCCACTCGGATATACAGAAAAAGAAACCCATGTAGGCCAGGATAGGGCATGCAAGACCCATCGTGTGTCCCTGCACTTTTGCGGCATGGCATGGTATGGCATGGCATTAATAGTATCTATCGCCTGCAGCATCTCGGATGTACAAAAGAGCCTTGAATGCTACCATGGCCCCCTCACCTCCCCTCCTTCTACCTCCCCCCCTGTTAGAGTGGGGGTTAGACGTCACCCCACCACCATCTTCCAGAATGTCTCTTTTTTTTCTCTCTGTCTCAAATTTTCCGCGCCATGACCAGATCG
>JAANQP010000131.1:0-75640 GCA_011320165.1 Fusarium protoensiforme
TCCACCTCCAACGCTCTCTCTGTCACCCAGAGAGAGCGTTGGAGGTGGATTGCCGGGGAGGCGCCGGGGGGGCGCCGGGAGCCCTGGGTGCTGTGGAGCCGGCCTCTGAGCGCAGCCCTGGGGGGCCCTTGCGCGGAGCCCGGACCCTTTGGAAGCTGAGCAGGGGGGACCCGTGTACGCTTAATGGAGGACCCCACTCCGGCCACCGCGAGCGAAAGCAGCCATCCATGAATCCCTGCTCGCTCTGTGTGAGGCACCTGGGCTGCTTGCTGGGCGGGCGCCCCCCAGAAAGAAGGGGCATAGAAGTCAAGTCAAGTGGTGGCAGCGTTGGACCCATCCCATGGAAGAACAACCCAAGCTTCCAAGGGGATGTGCTCCGTTCCGTCCTGCGTGCTGCCTGTCGTCTGTACCTGGCACCAAACATCTTAGCACCACACCGCGGGCCCTTGGTTGCTGCTAGTCAAGGTTAATGGCCCGGTCGTACGGTGCAAATGAAATCCCATCCATCCCATCCCTCCATGGACGACCAGAGCAAGCCGATTCCTTAAAAGTCGCCCTGGCCCGCCACGCCCGCACCTGCCTCTGGTTTTGGCTCTTGCTCTTGCTGCTGTGAAGTGCTGATAATCTTGTTTCCTCCTTATCTCGCCTTCCCGCTCTCTCCCCTCGTTTCCTTCCTTCCTTCCCCCTCTCCCTTTCCCTTCAATCAGAGCCGCCCTTAACCAGGACAACCAGCTGCCCCCTTTCCTGCCGCTAGAAGAAGGTGGGATTGGACGAAAAGTAAAAAAGAAAGGAAGTCACGTCGACACAGAAAAAAACGTTAGCGAAAAGGAAAAAAAATCGACAACTCTTATACCCACAACCAAGACGGTCTCTCTTCTCTCCGCCAAACGTCTTCATCGGACGAGCCCCCCAAGGACAAAAAGCAACGACATCGTCTGACGACTGCCGTGGTGAGACGATTGTGGCTGCTTCCTCTACCGTCAGTGGAGCAGAGCCTCCGGGTCACTTCCTAAAGTGAGTGACGACCCAGGGTCAGCATCACATCGCGCATTGCTAAAAAGCAAAAGTATCGGGATCCGGCGTGTCGCAAAGCAACAGCATCCCACGCAAACCGCATCCTCACAAGCGAAAAGACACAGCTCGACGCTCAATTCCCTCAGGCGGTCACTGATAATCGCTTCGGGCCCCGTTTCGTTTGCGAATTCCTCTTTTCTCCCCCCTCTTGACGGGTTTCGAAACGGCCGAGCCGACGTTCCAATTCACCGAATCTCAGCGGCGCAGCTACCGACAAGGGTGTTCAGTCGCATCGCATCGAGTCGCATCGCATTCATCGCACCGCCCGCCCAACGCTCTTGCAATCTGGATTCCCAGACGCTCCCCGCTGAAGTCGAGTCTTAATCTCATCTTTCCTCGAGTACGATCGCGCCACCGATATCTTTTCTCACCGTCCTGGATCTTGCATTATGCACAACCTGTCCCGCTGGATACCGTGTAATTAAAGGAAACACGATCTTTCTCCTGTCCCACTCGGAACGATCGCTTCTCGCCTCTGGTCGAACGCAAACCGCTTGCTTCACCTTGCAACCTAATCTTTCTGACGACACCCTGGGCAAAGGTGCCGATTATAAATGTTTCGCCGATATCGCAAGAACCAAGACTACGCCGCATCTACCACTTCAAGCAAAACCCGGGAGGACGACAGGGCAATCGCCGCGAACCTTCGCGACCTCGGCCTGGTTGGTTCCCGATCCTCTAAATCGAGCAGCCGAAGACCTCGAACCGGCACAGACCCCAACTCCTACTCAGAAGTACCGACTTATCCTGAAAAAGGTGCGTCAGAGGCTTGGAAGTCGCACGGCAACCATTTTTGGGTTTCTTGGCTGGCTCGAGTTCGAGCCGGTCAATGCGACTTCAACTCAATTATCCCATGTGTTACTGACCTAGTCTCACAGGACATTCGATCACCGCCAGATCTCTTCGAGGGCAGGGCTCAGCTTCTTCTGCTGGCTCAGTGAGATCAGGTATTAGCAATAATTCACGTCGAGTCGGAAGTATCAATAACAACGTCATGGCTACCAATGCTGATAGAAGTCGCTCGCGACGAGAGCGCACTTTTGTGGGCAGTGAGTGTGCAGTCTGTGAGGAGCCGCTCGAGCACACTCTGAGAGGCGAGCGCATCCTGCAATTCTCCTGCTCGCACGTCTCTCATGAGGCGTGCTTCTACGAGTTCATTCGTGAATTTGAATCACAATACTGCCCGTCATGCGATGCGCCGTTGCATCTGGACACTAGCCGGGGTGGTAATGTGATTGATATAGGTACGCCTCTCACTCCAAGACGAGGCTTTGTCAAAGCGCTAATTCAATTACAGAGAAAATTAGCAATATTGTGCGTTCGGCAGGCAATGACTCTAGGTCTAATATGACACCAACCCCGACGGCAACTCCTTGGGAGACTCAGACCCCTCGACCATCCAGTTTGGAGAGCAACCAAAGACGGCTTATGCAGCAGCAGCAGCAACAACAACAGCAGCAACAACAGCAACAACACCACGGTGGCCGTGATAGCGTTACTCGGGGTAGCTTGAGAGATAGCCGAGAGGCTCCTCTTTCAGATCGTTACGGCCCCTCGCGTCATGCCCGTAGCGACAGCGAGGCTACTGGAGTTGCATCATCTGGAGGATATCCCGAGACGACGCAGAGCGGACCTCCCAGGCGTCACGACTACGACGTCCAGGCCATGGAGACAACACCTGCTAGCCCTCGTGGCATCACCCGGAATCCTATCCCAGCACCGATCGTGACGGTGCGCTCAGAGTTCCCCACCCTCAACCGATCACGCCAGCAACAGACTCTCACCTGCCTGGTCACTGTCGAGGTGCCTGACAACAAGTGGAGGCCGGATCCGGAAGATTTGGGAGCACCAGCTCCTCAACCGCCTCCTTTGGTCAACCGTGCCGAGGAGGCCTATGGCAGACCACCCTCGCCTGCGCGAAGCGCTCCACGCTTCTATCCTTATGAATCATCAGAAGTCTTGGAGGAGATGACTGACAGTCTTCGCAACCGCGTTGACAACTGGCATGGCTTGGACTTTAGCAGGTTAGTGGTGGCGCTGCGTTTTTGGCCAGCTCAATGACCGATTGGAACCTGACAACTAACTGCTTTACAGATTCGGCAAGCTTAGACTTTATGGCACCCTTAGAGTGGGTAAAGACAAAGTCTCGTGGCAGGAGCTGGAGTGCTTCCTTTTTGCCGAGATGCTTATCTGCGTCAAGGAGAAGAAGATCCCGCCTCACGTGGCGCAGCAGTGGGATGAGAATGGCGCACCTCGCAAGACAACTCGATGCACCCTCAAAGGATCTATCCTCATCAAGAAGCATCTTAACGAGGTGTCGGAGACAGGAAATATCGACGAGAATATCCTGACCTTGAGTCTCTCGGTTGCCGAGCTGCCTCAGTTCCACCTCCGATTCGAGAACCGCAACCAACTCAAGCTGTGGCAGCAAGCCCTCCTTGACTTGAATGCCGTTGAGACATCACCTGTCCGGAGCCCCGAATATGACCGCGGCGAGTCTGAGACTGATGAGGAGCTTGAGTGGCAGCGCTCGCGCCCACAACGGGTCTCTTCAGTGGCCTCATCCTGGGGTGGTGCTCGGTCGGTAACAACAGCACCCACCGAGTATACAAATTTCCCCAGGAGCCCCGTCATGACCAACTCGATCCACGTTCCTATTGACGTGGTCGTTGTGGTGCCCATCTCTTCCTCCATGCAGGGTGTTAAGATCAACCTTGTCCGTGATGCGTTGAAGTTCATGGTCAACACTCTTGGCGAGCGAGATCGCATGGGCTTGGTCACCTTTGGCTCGGGGGGCGGTGGTGTTCCTATTGTTGGCATGACGACCAAAGCCTGGCCTGGCTGGAGCAACATCCTGTCCTCGATCAAGCCTGTTGGCCAGAAGAGTCACCGCGCTGATGTCGTTGAGGGCGCCAACGTTGCGATGGACCTCCTCATGCAGAGGAAGTATAACAACCCCATCGCCTCCATCATGCTTATCAGCGATGCATCCACCTCAGATGCTGACAGTGTCGACTTCGTCGTCTCCCGAGCCGAGGCGGCCAAGATCACCATCCACTCGTTCGGCCTGGGCATGACTCACAAGCCCGATACTATGATCGAGCTGTCGACCAGGACCAAGGCATCTTACACTTACGTCAAGGATTGGATGATGCTTCGCGAGTGTCTGGCTGGCTGCCTCGGAAGCATGCAGACCTTGTCCCACCAGAACGTCAAGCTCAAGCTCAAGCTGCCCGAGGGATCCCCTGCCAAGTTCCACAAGATCAGCGGCGCGCTACAGATTACGAAGCGAGCCACCGGCCGGGACGCGGAAGCCTCGCTTGGCGACCTCCGATTTGGCGACAAGCGGGATGTTCTCGTTCAGCTGGTTATCCTTCCCGATAACTCTTCTCAAGAGCAGTTGCCTCAGGACCCCTGGGACAACATCGTGTCGGGTCTGGAAGCCCTTGGCGGCTCCATGGACAACGAGAATGAGAGGACCCTCTCGGTTGAGGAGGTGCCCTTGATCCAGGCGGATCTCTCTTGGGGCGATATTCTCCGGGAGGGTACCGTTACACAGATGCCCCGCCCATCTCTCTTGGCCATCACGATGCTCCCATCTAGCGGTGGTTCCAAGAAGCCATGGCAGAACTCGCCTCCTATTCCTCCTCACCCAAGCATCGTACAGCGCCGCATGGAGCTGCTCACCTCTGATATGCTCACTCGGGCTCTAACTCTGGTAAGCCGTGGCCAGCATGACCGTGCCCACACTCTCCTCAACGAGACCCGATCAATCCTCAAGGGTCTCGGAAAGGGAGGGCTACCCCCGATCCCCCCGATGAGCAAGTCGACTCCATCGGCCCCGTCCACTCCTCACCCTGGAAACGACACCTCGCCAGGCCCTGCAACTACTCCCGACCGCAAGAACAGCCCTTCGCCGCCGGCATCGGCCACCTCGTCTGCCATCAATGGCTTCCCCACTGTTGGACGTAGCCGTTCCAATGACGGCCTCGGTCTCGGCGCTGGTATCGATGCCAGCACTGTTGCAGCTCTTGATGCGGAGCTGGAGAGCAGCCTGGAGTGGATCAACCACCCAGCTGTCTTTGGCCGCGACAGCCGCAAGGCCGTCCTCCAGGCCATTGGCGTTATCAGCTCCCAACGTGCCTTCACCTTCCGCACCCCTATCGAGGGCTTGTGGGCTGCCCGCGTTGGCGGCGTCAAGCGTCTCACGGAAAAGAGCCGTGAGTGGCGTGAGGAGGGCGGCGGCGAGGGCGGTATCATGGAAGAGGCCTAAGTGCTCTCTCCCTTTTCTTTCGACACTTGTTGCTCAAGCTTCATTTCGCGCGGCGAAGATTTGGCGTCTTGGTTTTCCGGCTTGATTAACGACCCATCACGACCCCATCACCTGGATGTTCCCCATGTCATCTCTACACGTATCTCTACGTTGCCCCTTGGCGCTTCTTTTATTTGTTTGCACATGGATACCACAACATCATCATCATCTCGACTTCAACTCCTTTGAATGGAGCTATTCGATACCCCCTTTTCTCCCCGCCATCTGGTGCATATCCAGGCTCACACTATGCCTTTGCTTGTTTCGTACTGTTTTGCATGCTCAGCAGTCACCCATGTCCATGGCATGTATCTGCCGACAGAAGGGTGACGGGGCACATGCCTTGCTATATCATATCGTCTTTTGCGAAAAATCTACCTGTTTGGTTTCTTGGGAACGGTGGAGGAAAAGAGGTTCACTTGAGAGAAGTAGCCTGAGGAGCTGGCGTTTTCCCGTATACCACGAATGGCGATACTGCTTTATCGGTTTTTCCTGTATGATATAATTCATGTGCTGGATGGTTTCTACCGTCGCATCTGCAAGACATCTTTTGAGATATATATATCCATCTTTGTGCGCATCTGTCGACACGGATAAGAGCGATTTACGAGTTGAATACAAGTTTTTGACCTGACATTATTTGCTGCCGAGTCCAACCAACGTGAAGTCCTTGTGATGTTGTTATGACAAGATTGCCCTTCTCAGAAAAATCTAGACATCACACATTGTTTCTCTTATCACTACGTCAAGAACGCAGCAAGCTCACTCGTCGAAATAAGGGCTCCTCGAAACAAAAGTCATAATACGAATACTTGTCAGCATTCCTTGGGCCACTATCGCATCTTTAGACAAGCACTGGCTGGGTACGAGTCCCTTGGTGGTATTTACCATTATGGCCGGAATGGCTACTCTAGATACAGGCATCGCAAATCCTGCGCATTGCCCTTTTGGTTTTCACATTGATCCGCTCACACATGATTTGACAGCCTTAGTTGAGGGTATATCTAACCGCCCATACTACCGGGAGTTTTATTCACACATTCCCTGCCTTGTCCTTTTGAACCTTACTTAGCCCTTTAGTCCTCATCCCAGTTCTATACGAGTTAGTCAAAGTGAACCTAGGAGCATGGAGAGCTGGCTTGAAAACTTACAGGGTTGGGACCTGGGGGCTTTGGTCCACCAGCTTGTCGTGCCACGATGATCTGGTCAACGGAAAGGACTGTGCGAGCGGCTTCGGTGGCAAGCTTGATGGCCCATTGCTTGGAGATGAGAAGATCGAGGATGCCCTCATCCTTGGCGTCAAGGGTGCCAGTGTTATCATCGTTCTGGGGTTTACGCGTCAGTTCCATACTCCAGGGTTCAACGAACAATATCAACCAACCTCAATATCAACACCAGTATCCCATTCATCGCTGTTAGCGTGAGCAGCATAAAGTCGGCTCAGAACCTCGGTGGCATCGAGACCAGCACTCTCGGCGATGGTTCGGGGCACAACCTCAAAGGCCTCCCCGTACTTCTTGATGGCGTACTGGCTAAGACCAGGAGTCGTCTCGCCATGAGCCTGTATCCTCTCAACCAGCTCAATCTCTGTGGCACCAGCACCGGGGACCAATCGAGGATCGCGAGTAATGGCCTTGACAACGTTGACACCGTCGTCAACAGCACGCTCGATATCATCAAGGTGGTTCTGGGTAGCACCTCGGAGAACCAGGGTGGCTGTCCGGGTGACCTCATCTTCTTGTCGGAAGACAGTGACGCGGTCACCACCAATCTCGAGGGTCTCGACAACATCGATAGTTCCCATCTCGTCGGGCATGGGAGCACCTAACCGGGCCAGGGGGGTGGCACCGACCACACGGCAGACTCTTCGAAGCTCAAACTTGCTGAGGATTCGGATGAACAGGATGCCGTAACGGTTGAGGTAGTGCATGGCCAGGTCTCCCACTCGGTCTCCGCAGACCACGACGCGCAGGCCCGAATCGTGAAGCTCCTTGATGGAGGTCTCGAGCTGAGACTCCTCGCCCTTTGTGAAGTCCATCATCTCCTTGGCGTTGTGCAGAAGAACAGTACCCTTGGTCTCGGTCTGACCAGCATCGATGGGGCAGGTGAAGACACCGACCTTGGCGCGGCTGGCCTTCTTGACAGATCCATCGGGCTCCTTGGGGAAGACCATGCCCTTGACAACTCTGCTCTGCTCGAGGCTTCCGCCCATGATCTTGACGACGCGGATGTTGTCGACATTGAAGTTGGCGGGGTTCTTGGGGAGAACAGCGAGGACAGCTTCCGAGACAAGATCAGCGAGGAAGGTCTCGTTGCCGTTCTGCTTGCTGGCGATGACGGTGCTGATGGCCTTGCTGAGCTCTTCCTGATCCCGGATGTCCTCCACCTTGTCGACCGAGAGCTGCTCGAGGGTCTCGAGAGCAAACTTCTGAGCCTTCTCGTAGCCGATGACGATATCCGACGTCTTGAGACCCATTCGCAGCAGGTCCTCCGCTTTCCGGAGCAGCTCGCCGGCGAGGACGATGACCAGGTTGGTGGCGTCACCCATCTCGCCCTCTTGCTGCTGGCTGGCCATGACGAGGAGCTTGGCGGCGGGGTGGACGACGTCGAGTTCGCGGAGGATGGTGGCGGCGTCCGAGGTGAGGATCATCTTTTGAAGGTGGTTGATGACGATCTTGTTGCGACCGTAGGGACCGAGCGAGGTCTGGACGGTAGAGGCGATGGCCCTGCAGGCATCGATGTTGCGCAGGACGGCGCCATCTTCCGAGTCGTAGCTGGAGAGCAAGGGTAAGCATTCGCGGCGCTGAAGGGGAGGATATAGAGGAAGCCATGAAGAGGCGGGGAGCTGCTGCTGTCCCCAAGGAGCGAGCAGGAGGGGGACAGGAACTCACTTGTTGTAGCCCTGCTTAAAGAGGCCCGCGTTGGGGGCGTTGGGGATGTTGAGCGACATGATGACTGCCACAGAGCGAAGAGTCTGGTTGTGGCGAGGTCGACGAGTCGAGGATGTCAAGGGTGAAGTTGAGGGTGATGGTCCTGGCGATGGGATGGATTTCGCCCACCAGCTCCAATCAATCTCCCTCCCACCATAAAAACTTCCACGGGCGTCGTGGGCGGTCGATTTAGTGGGTAGGTACGTACCCAGCTGCCTAGCTGACCCCTGTTCTGGCTGATGCCAGCTTGTGAATGATTTTTTTTTTTAAAACCTGGCCAGGCTGCTGCAATGGAGTAGTAGAAGATGTAAGAAAATATCTAGAATATTCAACTTGGTCAAAGAAACCATCGACCTAGTTAACACATTCCTCTGCAATTTCTAGTGATCAGAGTGAACCTATCTACCCCAAGTTTCTCAGCCTCGTCTCTCGAGGGGTAAGCCAGGGGATGTGGTCCAATCACAGCCGTCTCGATGCTTGCGCCACAAGCCCCTGACAGCCTTGCGTCCTGTGGCTGGACGAGATGGGGACCCGCGAAGGACGTTGTTGCTAGGTGGTGAGCACCAGCGACACCATCGCTAGAGCCTCCCCCGGCGACGGCGGCACGGCTCGTGATGGCTGATGCCCTGGACCAGGACCTTTTCCCGCGTTTTCTCCTCATCCAAACTCTTTCAGCTTTGTCTCCCTCAAGCCGGCGCCACATCCTCCTTCAGCATCTTATCTAGTATTTTTCCACCGTCGATTGACTCCCCAGGGCTTGTAGCATCGAGCTCAACCGCGAGAACACGCCTTACTGGTCCATCCTGTCGACGACCTGCTCCTCCGTGATACAGCCAGATCTTCCACCGTGTCGACGATTGCGCCGGAATCTTCCAATTGACCAGCCGCGGCCGTCGCGCTGAATACCATATTACACCACCAAGGAGAATAGTCACTTTTTTGTCGTGACGCGGCGTCCTTCATCGCGATAACGCCTTCCTTTCACACCATGCCTGGTGAGTTTCTTGTTTGTGTCAAGTCCAAGTCCATTGTCATGGATGGCTCACAGTGGGTTCTTGCTGTTTGTTGGCCTGCGGTCCCGGCTCCCGTCCAAATTCTGAGCCCACGGACAAGGCTGAGCGAGCGCACGCATCGATGGATGTCTCCCTTGCACCCTCCACCATCCTCATTCACATCCGTCGCGACGTATCCATATTCATCACCATCGCGATAACCTGTCCTTGCCTCCTTTCGCGCCATCCCTCTTGAGCCCAGTATCGCATCGCCTCGCCTCGCAGCATCCACCATGCCCATCACCCTCAAGCGCAAAGCACCAGAAGCTGACCCTCCTCCTCCTCGCTCGACAGCCATCCCCACCGCCCTCCCTCCCTCGGTCGAGGAGGCCTACCGACGGAAATGCATCCAGCTCAAGAACCGCACGAGCGAAGTTGAAGACGCCAACGATGCTGCACGCCTCCGCCTCGCCCGTATCAAGCGCCAGGTCGAGAAGCTGCGAATAGAGCGCGCCTTCTTGCTCGAACAACTCGCGAAGCGCACCAGTGCCAACGTCGAAGATTCTGATGGCAGCCCTAGTCCGCCTCCTACAGTACGCTCTCCCCCCTTCCTTCGTTGCCCCCCAACCTTTCGGCACAAACCCTTTCCCTTCGCGTTTGCTTGGCAAATCTTTCTCTCTGATTTGCCGTCGGCGCCCGGTTCAATGTTGATGCTTTTGCGCTTGGATTAGGACTACCAATTCGCCATCCCCAGTGAGTTAGCTGCTAACCCCCAGAAGCCCAAGGATAAGCCGTTGCGCACGAAGCGAGGCCACCGAAAGTCCATGATGCCGGACGCCGAGGCCAAGGCGACTGCCGGTGCCCAAAACGCTGGCTCGCCCACGTCCGAGACCTTCTCGCACCCGCCCGAGGGCCAGTCCAAAGCCCCACGCGCCAACGGCGTTTCAAATGAAGACAAGAAGCCCGCCGACGCCTTTGAGCTGTACTGCTCCGAGACACGAGCCGCCCTCGAGGCCAAGCACAAGGACAGCGACGCCGAAGTCGACGTGGAGAGTGAGCTGGCCCGCGCCTGGAAGGAGCTGCCTGAAGCCGATCGGGACGAGTTTCAGGCCAAGTTCGAACAGTCACAGACTAAGAGCTCTGAGCCTAAGGAGACACCTCCCGCGGACAAGAAGGAAGAGGAGAAGCCCGAGGAGACCAAGCCCGCAGCTCAAGACGAGGATGTTGAGATGGGTGACGACACCGAGGACCAGGATACGCAGGCGGGTGAGAAGGCAGAGGAGTGAGCGGCATCATCAGCCAGGCTTTGATAATCTCGGGGAGGCGTTCTGGTGGGTTCACGGATTCGGTCACAACACGCATGCTTGGCCATTGCACACTTTTCAAAGGGGTTTTCGCATTAAGGGAATGATATTCGGAAAAGTTTCAGAAAGAAACGAGAAGATTAGAGTAAAGGAAACTCCCTCTCCGCGCGCATCGCCTTCCACCTTTGCCGCGAAGCCATCTTATCTAAATATTCTGTATGTTTTACACCGGTACTCCCGATCCATACCGTCGGTTTTTCTGGTTTCCCCCAAGACAAAAAGAAGTACACAATCCCGCTTCGCTAGGCCGCGCTGTATCAACGACGAAAGAGCGGGAGAGAAGAAAATGGCCTGGCTAGGCTGGGTGTTAGTCACCAATGTACAGGTCTACCACGATATTTATCGCGGCGACGAGGATCTCGGCTGCAATAAGAATAATCACTTGGAGATTTGTTAGCTTGAGCACACATCTCTGGCGTCAGAAACGGAGACGACATACCAATCCACTCCAACTTCTCATCGTGGCCGTGGCTAAGCTCTCCCTTTAGCACAGCCAACAAGTCGGCAATGACGTCGAGACGCTCTGTGAGGAGACCGACTCGCTGGTCCATCTCCAAGTAACTCCTGACGGCCTGGTACACGGGCTCGAGCTGCGGCTCTACCCAGAACAGCTCGGGGGTGTCGAGGACGGAGCCGTTGAGGTGGATGCTGATGCGGAGGATGAAGAGCTCGCCGATCTGCATGTTGATCTGCGATCGCCGGAGCGCAATCTTTCCCGTCGTCGCTATTTGCGTGGGAATGTCTTTGCACGTTTCGACGGTTGACGCTATCAATTCCTCGTAGAGTGAAGTCTGAACGGGGTTAGCACAACACAGCCATTGTCAGCGAGCGTCTCGGGCATTTTGCTCACCTTGACGCTCTGCGCCACCGCATGGGAGATGGCCAGCTTGGTCATGTAGTTGTTCTTGTCGCGCAGGGTGATGAAGTCGTTGTATATACGGGCCTGGTAGTCCTTTGTGTAGTAAAAGTTGAACTTTTCCGTCTCAACGTCGTCGGCCGCGAGCTTCTCCGTCTCGAACTTGGATATCTCCTTCAGGAACCTGGCCTCGTGAGCCTCGGTCATTCCCCAGATGACCACAACTCCGTAGTCAAAGAGGAACACCTCTGGTGTGTGTATGTGGGTGTCAAAGTCCGGGTTGCTCTCGATGGGGTCGCGATCATCCACGGCGGAACCCAAAATATCTTCGTTGCCAATGTGGGAGCCGTTCCCGTTGGTATGGCCATTGTGATCTGAAGAGTGATCCCGAGTCTCTGATTCAAGCCCTTCATGTTGGGGATTGATCAAATCGCCCCTTTGGGGCCTCTCATCCATGGCGTCGCCGCCAGTAGAGTGTCGTCGCTCATAGTTCTGAACCGGATCGCGGCTGCGAGCGCTCTTGGCAGCGTAGTTGTAGGGCGTGTATATGCATTCGTCGATGAGTTTGGGGTTTGCGCCCCTGGTCTTGCCTCTCCCCTTGAGGAACCTCATCAGGGCGTCCATCTCGTACCGGTTCGCGGTACAGTACGCTGTTACACGGGGGAGCCGGTCTCTGTCTGCCTTACCCAGCTTTGCCGCATCCCTTCGCGCGGCGGGATCTTTAATCCTCGTGTACTGAGAGTAGACATCTCTTCCGCTCTCTTCGTCCGCCTCCTCGTCCAGGTCCGGGGCGGGGAGTAGCTTGAGCTTCTCCGTCTTCTTGGTGCTTCGCTGGGGACCAAGCTTGGGCCCGAGGGCCAGATGAGCTACCGCGGGCACAGATCCCTGGCTGTTGCGTCTGCGGAGCTTGTTGTTGAGGGCTGTGAGCATGGGAGGGCCGCCAGCGCCGCTGCTGGAACCGGCGACATGGTGGTGAGGGATTCGTGGTTGCAATTGTAGTCGACTGGGCTCGATGGTTCGTGTGACGGGGTTGTCGCTAAATGTAACGGATCGCGTTCCCTTGGGACGAGTCTCGGTCGGCAGCAGAGGTGTTGATTCGCTGGGCGGCGCGTCGGATGTGGTGGTGTGAGAATCCATCTTGGTGAAGCTCACAAAGACGCTGGAGGTGCCCCAAGATCAGTCGAGGGGGCGACAAGACGCAGGCAATTGAATTTGGCGATGCACACCACTCTCCTGGAGAGCGGGAAGTAACAAGGGACTCTAAAGTATGACGCAAAAAGACTGGCAAAGATGGGTGATGCGATAGGAATGCTGTGGTAGATCGAATGGAAGAGCTTTCATGGGATAATGACTGATGATGACGTTTTGCGCCCAACCTGGACAGAAGGTTTTCTCCAATTTCAGCCCACTGAATGCGAGAGCTACAGGGGACCCGCCACTAAAGCAGCCAAGCTACAGCGCGTCCACGTGCAACTGGACTGGCGACCGGGGCAACGAGCAATGTTCCCCGCCTTTCAACCTTGAAGGCCCGTCCATGAGTTGCCATGAACGTGAAGAGACAGTAGCGAGACTGGAGTGAAGACATGTTCGTGTTCTAAAACTCATAGAATGCTTTCAGGAGGATATGTTGGAATTGATCTCTTTTCTTTCCCTCACGTTGAGCTAAATCAATGTGATGGGCACCTCACTCACGTATATCAAATCCAGCATCAACACATGTAAGTGAGAATGTCACATGCGTAACCACAAAAAACGCATCAAAATTTGACGCCTTGCAATGAATTGCTGGAATATCTGCTACGCGCGATCTTTCAGAGAGAGATATGCGGCGCAAATTACATGGCAGGGTAGCCCGAGAGCGAACACGTTGGAATAATTAGAAGCCATTGCCAACCTGTCCATGCTCTCTAAGCGTCAATAATCTTCACATCCATCTTGAGGCCAGAGCCGTCCAGCCGATCAATTAGACCTTGGCCCAGACAGGCTGGCGTATAACAGCCTCCGTCAAGCTGGATGTCATCTTCCAGGATAGTCGCTGCGATCTCTGCGAGCAGCATTCCCGTCACTGAGAAGTCGTTAGCGCTGGTCAACAGTACAACTTATGCACTTCCATCACTTACAGAAGTACACGCCGCCATGATGCCACATGTGGCAATAGGCTGCCTTGCCTATGGCCTTTTCAGAGTCAGGATACGCAATACATCTGTACTCAAGCGCATCGTTCTCTGTATCTTCGTGCTTGGCGCCCTCTCCGGGCTGCAAGACACGGTTCTTGAGAAAGGCCCTCAACGGAGGAATCGACACAACCAACATGCCTCCGATCAGTAGGAGCCAATGGATGAAGATTCCGTGAAGCCAATTGCGAGCCTTCATGTACTCTGACCAGGTAAAGTTGGGTCCGTAGAACTCATTCTTTCGAGATGGTGTCTCCGACAGGAGTCCCCAGGTCCGCTCAATGACGGGGATGTTGGTTGATGCCATGGCGGAAGTGGTCACCAGCCCAAGATTAGGGATGGTTCGAACGCCAAAAATCTTCTCAAGGATAGAGTCCTTGGGCCTGGTGGGCTCCTTGTGAGGGATAGGAGACTGAGCATACGGGCTGTTGGCCTCCTTCACTTCCTTCAATGTGAAGATATCCCAAAGACCCAGCGCAGTAGCCAGAGTGCCACCAGAAGGTGTCGAGCTGTGACCACGGTCAGCATACCTGTATCTTGTCAATTCATCAAGCACAACTCACCTGATCCTCTGAAGAGAAATGGTGACATCCTTGGTCGGAGTTCCCAATTCGGTGCGAATTGCCTTGGCCAAAGCCCATGTGCCGAGGTCCACGGGAGCAGACTCGATGCCAGATTGAGGGACCAGGATAGCGCCCGTCTTCTTGGCAATCGCCTCGTACTTCTTGATCATCTTGTGAACCCATGGGAACTCGCCCGTGGCATCCACATAATGGGTTCCCGCCTCAGCGCAAGCCTTGAAGGCATGCTCGCCGTAGACGCTGTATGGGCCGACAGCGGTGATGAGGACACAAGTCTTTTTCGCGAGTGCACTCAAGTCCTCGTCATTGAGGCTGGCGATCTCAATGCCTGCACAATGTTGGTTAAAGATTGTAAATACGTGGCCTTTCCATGCCTGTGTTGGGAATCGCTTCATACCTGGTGGCAGCCGGTCAGGGTTGCGCTTTTTGCACTCGTCCACGACAGCTTGCAATTTAGGCTCTGAGCGGCCAGCGACAGCCCACTTCAAATCAGTCGCGAGGTGAGTGGTGATGTACTCGGCAGTCCATTTGCCCGTGTAGCCTTGAGGGCGGTCAGACTTGTATGAGCTGCTCAATTCCTGAAAACTCACCGGTAGCTCCAAAAACGATGAGGTCGTATTGACGACCATGCTCTTTGATCAAAGGCATGTTGAAGCTGGTGGTTGCACAATGGAGTGAATGGGTTAGTCGAGCCGAGGAGGAGAAGGGGAAAGAAGTCGTCTAAAATACGAGAACGTGGCACTACTCTAGACACGATGCCATGTCTTCTTTTACATCATTCTACCTCTACTTAGAAGTACGTAGTAGCTCTAGTACATCCAAGTGGTTGGTGTCTTGCTCCAAACCGGCCCACCCACGGGAGCTCCAAGGGACCCTGGTACTCAGCCCAGCCGCATCAGCATCTTATCTCGGCCTCATGCGTCAGTGATTCTCAGATGGCAGGACTACCTATCCATAGGTGAAATGAGCGTATCCGTAGAATAACTAAATATCTACTACCAACACAAAAGGCCAATATGACGTTTCCATTTTGTAGTCTGACTTCACCACCTCAAAGAAAAGGTGGCCAAGCTAACCCAGCTCACCTTTCACATCCAATGCTCTTCCGTTCACAAAGACAGAGCTCGCACGAATCAGGTTGACGGAAAATCCTCAAGAACCGAGAGTCTCCTCCGAGTCAGATTTCGTCTCGACTCCTAGCATTTTGCCGAGGTTTTTCCTCAATTGCCAAAATTCAAAGAAAAAAAAAGCAGGTGGGGCTCACTCGCTTCCCCTCACGTGCTACGTGCTTGCGCCCTAACGAAAATCACAGGTCCAATTCCAAGCACACTTTCGCAGTCAGCCTCCAACCGCAGTCGAGCAACTTCACCTCCGCTCGTCTATCATTCCGTCTTCATCCTCCCAAGACGTCCCACACATAAACCCTCAAGATGACCAAGCGAACGAAGAAGGTCGGCGTGACGTGCGTATCCCTCGTTGCTGAATTGCTGCTGGAAATCAAATTGCTAACTCTGTTACCAGCGGTAAATATGGTACCCGGTAAGTTTCACGATATCCCATCGCCGATAAAACTTCGACAACGATCTCTCTCTACGACCTCGCCTCTGCCACGACCTCCCTAATGCTTGCGACTTCTCCCTGGTATCTGCGACTCTGTCAACCATCAGGACTGGCACTGGATCATAACTGGAACAAAAATCCTGGCAGCTTGGGACGGTCGTGGCAGATCAAGGGCAACAGGGAATGAGACCACCACTCGACGGTCCGGCATAATCATATCGAGCCAGCAACTAACGGATTGCCGTACAGTTACGGTGCCTCCCTGCGAAAGCAGGTGAAGAAGATGGAAATCACCCAGCACGCCAAGTACACCTGCACCTTCTGCGGAAAGGTCACTGTGAAGCGACAGGCCACTGGTATCTGGGACTGCAAGTCTTGCAAGCGCACCGTCGCCGGTGGCGCTTACGTCGTCTCGTGCGTCCCCTCTCCGCTACGGCGACAACTGACACAGCGATGGAGAACTAACCGCCACACAGCACCCCCGCTGCCGCCGCCATGCGATCGACTCTGCGACGACTTCGTGAGATTGCTGAGGTTTAAAGGAGTGGACTTAAGCGGGAGGGGAAAATGGCTTTGCTTTTCGGTCTGGTGTACGGGGGGAACATGGATTTCGTGCCTACACTACGAGTTGGCGGACTGGACGTCAGCACCCGATCTTCGGTCGCATAGAGGCCGTTCGATTAGCAATGAACAAAAATGAATTGCAAGGTTTCGGACCCTTTCAACGAACAGACGGACTTTGCGACCTGGCGGCAGAGGCCCCACGACTTGTGTGAAGCCATGGCCAACCAGCGCTGGGGATTCCAACTCGTGGGCGCGACGAGAGACAGCATTACTATTCTCAAGAATGACAAAGCACCAACTCACAAATCATCGTGGCAGAGTTCAGCGCACTGAATGGGCTGGCCTGTTAGAGGTTGGGGGGATGACCAGGACAGTTGGGGTTTTAAACGTCATCGACATCGTAGAAGAGTCACGGATATACCGCGTGTATGATCGAATATGAGTCTCGGATGGTTGGTTCATGTGAAGGCAGAGGACCCGTTTTGCTCTGTGGGCCGGTCAGACCGCAAGTGCGGTAGACGTTGAGCTGACCACAACCGTGACAAGCTGATTGAAGATGATGAAGACTCCAGGTCGGTCTCATTAAGTCGAGCCCAGTGGGCAAAGGCCATAACCTTGACCAAGGTGGTTTGCCGCCGTGCCTTCCGAGCGCAAGTGGGGGGTTTCCATACCTCTGCACGCATGAGACAGCATAGCGCATTGCTTTGGCAGCAGGTCGCGGCCGAGTCTCGACGATTCTCTCCGATGGCGAACCCACCTCTGTCTCCAGACGAGAATATTTTTTTCCACTAGAAGCAATAAACAAGAAACAAAAACAAAACTGCGTGTCTCTGTTACGGCCCTATGGGAGGACGCGAAGCCCCGTCCCTAGTGTTAGGCGCCGGGCCACACAAGCAAGAGGGGCCTATCCCAACAACCCTGATCTATCACTCGAGTATACCCTTCAAGGTCGCATCGTGAGTTGAGCGGAGACCCACGACGGTTGTCGACTCACGGCCACCGCGCGTTTGATGCGCGGAGCAGGGCGAGAGCAGACCGCAACAAGGGAGGTTTGACGCCATCTACAGAAACAGCCCGAGTGCGTGACTCGTCATGCGGGCTAGAGGTTGTCGGGGGTTGGTGCTCAGAGCCCCTCCGATAAACGTGGAAGTCCAGTTCAAGCAAGGCGAGATCCGTCACGAGGACCGCATCGCCTGTCCTGGGCGGGATGAGCTCATAGGGCATTTCAAGGCAAAATGTGGGCTGGGCTGGGCTATTGCTCAGCTCTACGGTAGTAGTGTTTTTGCAGTTGAGAGTCGGTGAGATAAGCACTTGACACTTGACTTGTACCCGAGTGAATATTCATGCTTATGAGGAACCAGAGAGTGAGAGGATGTTCGGGTGTGTTAGGCAGGCCTGATGGCAATAGGCGCATGGGGCGGATAGAGTCGTCGTGTCGCAGGTGACGCCTCGCTCAACAGCCTTGGCCCTGAGCTCAGTGCTCAGTACAGCGGAAGAGACGGGTACCTCGTTAACGTGCTCGGTACCAATTACGGCGACGGAGGGGAATTAGCCCAGCCCATGAGGGTATCGTAGTAGTAGGTAAAGGGACGGTCACACGTAAAAAGAGTTTCCTTACCTTGGGTGTCTTCCCTTCTGGGCAGGCGGAGAAAACAATCTGAGCATAATAGCACAGCACAGCACAGGAGAGAGAGAGCACGGCACAGGACCGTCTCATGCCGGACGGATTCCATCGCTCCGTCATCCATTCACCTTCATTTCCATTCTCATTCTTTGCCTCTGTCGCCCTCTTGCCGACCTCTTTCCAATCAAACCCCATCTCCCCCTCCCTGGCAGCCTAGACACTTGTCCCCAGTCATCAACCTTCTCCTCAGGGGAATTCACGCTTCGTCTTCTCCCCCCAACCTTGAGAGTTCGATACACTGGCACTACAACCGTGAAGCTTCATAACGGGCATCCCCTACCACATTGTACATGTGGGCTTCCAGAACGTCACTGACGACACGATTTCAACAAGCCACCTTGAGTGTATCACCAGCCACTTGAGAAACGGAAGAAAACTTTTTTTCTCTCCTTTTGTTATTCTCGTTATTTCTCTCGTCTTATTATTCACTCTCAATCACTCTGCCGACCGGCTACGCCTACGCCTGCAGTTCCACCCTCTGAACAGGCAGCCAGGACCCTGCAACTTGGGTGGCTCACCTGTTAGTACGACTCGCAGGGATACCTGTACCTGTACCTTTGTCTGGCGACAACCCGACTTGGGAATCGGACAGAGCAGCCAGCGAGCGTCTTGGGACTCGGAGACTGGACAAAGAGGAAAAAAACAAGAGGTATTTATTTTGTATTTTTCTCTCTACCTAATCAACCCCATCATCTCCCCACTTTCAACCCCCCTTCCCACTCTGTTCCCCGTCATCTTCGCCTCGGCTCGATTCGACTCGACTCGACTTGACGCGACCCAGAGCCAGTCATCCAGGGTCTCCCGTCTCTTCCTCACAGAAGCCCAGCCCAGCCCCAAAACCGCAGCAGGGACTGACGCTCCCCGCGGACCGACGGCCCCTGATTGGACCATTGTCAGGCCCCCCCTAACAGGCGCCAAAACCGCCTCTGGAGGCCCGCTGCACTTGGAACTTCCTTCCTTCAATTCTCAGCAGGCCGCTCCCTCGCCCTCCCAGCCCAGGCGCTCTCTCGTCCATCCCATCCACTAATACATCACCACTCACAGTTGGAGCCAGGCCCTGCCGCTTTGCCCCCCCAAAAAAACGAGCCATCCCGCCTAAATCGATCACCACCACATTTACCACGCCCGCCGCCCGCTCGAATCCATTTTCTTTGCCCGATTCTCTTTTACATGTTTCCATCAAGATACGGCCTTTGTTATCCAGAACGACATCATGTCTGAACCGGAGCAGTGCATTATATGCCTGGATCCCTTACCACGGGCCGCCCTCGAGACGGACGCTCCAGCCGCCGTCAGTGTAGCTGATGTTGCTGTTGATGCTGCTGCTGCTGCCACTGACGGTGCTGTCGCTGGCGGCGAACCCGCTCCCGAACCCGCTCCCATTGCTGCCACCACCGCTCTCTACGCTACAGCTCCCAGCTCCCTCGAGGATGATTCCAGCTATCTCAACATTGTCGCCGCCCTTGATGGGTGCAATCACATTATTCACGATGCTTGCATTCGCTCCTGGGCTCAAAAGACAAACACCTGTCCCATCTGCCGTAATCCCTTCCACTCGGTCCGCGTTTACAATGGAGTCGATGGTAAGTTTAGCTCGCCCGCCCTCGTGCATGTCTGTCTGCACACGCTGACTGGTGTCACTATGCAGGAACACCCATCTCAAAATACGAAGTCCAAGACAAGAAGCAGATCGCCGAATTCGACGTGACCCAGTGGTTGGGCGATAATCCCGAGGAGGAGGAGGAGGAGCAGGGCAATCCGTGCCCTATCTGCAACTCGGCAGAGCGGGAAGATATCCTCCTCCTTTGCGACAGCTGCGATGCCGCCTATCACACCCACTGCATTGGTCTCGACGCAATCCCCGACGGCGCATGGTATTGCATGGAATGTGCCCATCTTTTCCAGCTCGAAGATGAGCCAGAACCTCTCGAGGAGACTGATCGGTCCCCTCGTCCCATACCTTTCCGACGCCCAAATCCACGAACTGTGCGCGGATACCGAGTCCGAACCAGAGAACGCATGAGAAGGGCCCGCCGTCAAGCTCGAAATGCCGAGTGGCAGGGTGCCTGGGGTCAGTTCTCGGGTCGCTTTTACGAGATGAGCGACTTGGACCTCGACAACCATGATGATGAGGATGAAGAGCTTGAGCAATATCGACGGTTCCAGGAAAGCGGTCGACGCGAGCTCGAGAGATGGCAACAGCGAATGGACATAGCCCGCCGGCTGGGGGCTCGCGACGTCTTTGTGAACAATATCCCCCCCGCCATTAGCGAGCGCCTTCAGCCCGCGCCTGAGCCCGTGCGAGAAACAGCCGAGGAGAGACGAGCATGGGGCGCTCTCGAGCGTGCCCGTGAGGTTGAAGAGTCCAATACCAATTCTCGCAAGCGCAAGGTGCGCTCAGTCACGGCATCCCCTCGGGAACCCGTCCAGGAACCAGAACGCAAGCTTAAGCGACCTCGAACTCGGCGGCTGCCGACCCAGAATGGCGAGGGCTCGAGCTCTGTATCATCCCCAGCACCTGGCCCATCGGTCGGACGAGTCACGAATGGATCGTCGACCAGAAATGGTGTGGTCAACCTTGGCGGTATAGACCCTCCCCTCGTCTCGTCTCTTCTGAAGGAGCTCGAGCCGAGCAACATGTCGGACGATGAGACGTCGGGCACGATGAATGGATGGCGACATCCACCAGATGCTTCGTCGCCAGCCCTATCGCCAGCGCTTTCTCCCTCGTCATCCGCTTATGGCAGCCCCCGGGCTCTCTCCACCACCCCTCCTCCCCTGCTCAATCTGGCGGCAGGCCGACCAACCTCGCCAACCCTTTCACTCAGCACCACTATCCAGCCTCACTACCCACCAGCAAACTACTCACCTACCCGCGCCAACAAGACTAAGAATATTGAACATGGCGCGCAGGAAGCACGGTCAAACAGACCACAGGAGGCACAACCAAGCAGACCGCAGGAGACACCGTCAAACAGACCGCCGGAGGGTCGCCCGTTGGAACTCCGCCAACCCCGGCCACGGCGGGCGCACCAGGTGCCAGCGCAACCACCAAAAGACCAATCTCCAACAAGACCCAGCCTGGCGCCCAATATCACTCATGAAGATAAAATCAGGATCAATGAGATCGTCAAGAGCGCATTGCGACCGCACTGGCGGTCTCAGAAGTTGACGACAGAGCAGTATTCAATCATCAACAGGGACATCTCGAGGAAGCTTTATGACGAAGTCAAGGGCGCAGCTTCGCTGAATGATGATGCCCGCCGGCAATGGGAAAAGAGAGCGACCAAAGAGGTGGCTCAAGCAGTTGCAGAACTGTCTGCTTAACGACAGAAAGCGGGACTGAGTTTAGCGGGCGTTCAGGTATCATGGGGCGGTCCATGTGGTTCGATACCCAGCATCATTTGAAGAGGAGCATGATTCTTTGAATTTCGAATAGCGTGCGTGGTGCGGCGAAGGAGTTGGGTTGGGTTGGGTTACGATCGTGGGTCTTGTCTTGTTTGTATCTTGTGTCTGGGCCATTACTATCTTGGCTCCATGTGTATTCAGTTATGTGTCTGTATATCATTCCGGCAGGCATTTGAGCCTAGGGTTTAGGAAATCAAGGCCGCATCTTTGAACCGCATTTCGAAGTTCAGTTGAATCGCAGTTTTATGTGCAATGGTGACAGAGAACCTGAGATTCACAGTTTAGCCTCGCGTCTGCCCAACAGATGATCGGTTACCAGCAAAAGGGCATGACAACTGCCCAGGTGTTGATATTCTGCTTGGCTCAGAGAGCGAGGTTGGACTGAGAAGAGTATGCATCACGATGAAGAGGCGAATGACGGCGAGACCGCTCGGCTTAATCCCTCCCTCCACGATAACCGCGTGGGGGGGTTGAGCGAAATGCAAGCACACGACGATAAAAACAGACTTGGCGCGGATGAAATGTCAGCAGTATCTATCTAACAGAACCCGGTGGGAAAATGATAAGAAGAAGCTTCTTGCAGGTCCCGCTAGCGAAAAAGACTGCGGAGTTCACTCTCGGCACGCGTAAATGATCAGGACGTTCTGGAGGTGGAAACGGGTCTTGACGATAAGGAAATGGTGCCTTGAGAGAAAAGAAAGAAAGAAAAAAAGGAAAAGAGAATTGGAAATTTGCTGTGGGTTATGGTAGAGAGTAGCTGATGCCTGAGGCATAAGTGGACTCTGAAGGGTCTTAGGTAAGCCGTCTAAGAGTTCAGAACCTCGAGGCACGGTCACCAATTGGACAGAGGGGTACGTACCTCGAGCCGGAGAAGGAAAAAGTTCTAGAGGCGCGAGAGAGGATCGTGGGAACATCACCAACGACGGTCCCTAAATCGCACCCATATTCACCCCCTTCCTCCACCGAGGGAAGACGGTTATAATGACAGCATCAAGTCGAGGTGGTCGGGCCCTTCGGGCTGCGCTATCCAGTGAGTCCACCTGTCATCCCGCCGGGCCTCAATTGACCTGGAGCGGGCTTTCAACCTCACACGACAGAGAGAGCTCTTGTATAAACTAACGAGCGGGAATTGCCTTTAGCTTCTCCCAATGTCTGCGTCCGATGCGCTTCTTCATCCTCCTCCGCCTTCCCTAGACTCTCAGCCCGCCTCTATTCCTCCGTCGTCGATGCCACAGCCTCCACCACCACAGACTCTGCCCCTCCACCAGCAGCCCGCCCTCCGCCGCCGCCCTACGATGTCCAGTCCGGCATGATCCTCACCCGACCGCCGCTGGTGACGCGGAAACTGCACCCGTTCGAGAACACCTTCTTCTTCTACCAGAAGCGCCTCGAGGAACGGCTCAACACGCCCTTCATCACGAGCATCTACTTCAAGCCCGACACGGCCCGCCGGCTGGACTGGAACGTCAAGGTCCAGGAGCGCCAGGGCACCGTCGCCAAGGAGCTCGGCGTGTACAACGGCAAGAGCTCCAAGGCCTGGGACGACGAGCTCCGCGTCGGCGACGGGCTGAGCGACCAGGGGAGCATCGTCAAGGCGCTGCTCAAGGACGCAGAGGCCCGTGTCAGCGACGACGCCGAGCTCATCGCCCCGGAGGACGTTGTGCCCGTCGAGCCGCCCGTCGACCGTGCCACCGAGGCTGACCGCAAGGCCGACGTGAAGCGGCTGGATCGTCAGCTCGACCGGACGCTGTATCTGGTTGTCAAGGGCAAGGATGGCTGGGGCTTCCCCGCGGGTGTGATTCCCAAGGATGAGAACCTGCACGAGGTGAGCATTTCTCTACCCTACTCTTTCAGCATGAAACGGGTGCTAACAGGTTGCTGCCACAGTCTGCCAAGCGCGTCCTTGACCAGGCCGCTGGCGTCAACATGAACACATGGGTCGTCGGCCGCGTGCCCGTCGCCCACGTCGTGACGCAGCCCACGCTCAAGGCCGACGGCAGCGTCGAGAAGAAGGGCCAAAAGACCTTCTTCCTCAAGGGCCGGATAATGGCCGGCCAGGCGGACCTCGAGGGCAACCCCTTTGGCTACACCGACTTCAAGTGGCTGACCCGCGAGGAGCTCGAGGCCGAGCTGTCGCCAGAGTACTTCAAGGGCGTCCGCAACATGATGGCCGACAGGTAGACTACATAGGCCAAAGCAGTGAGAGTCGCTGCGTGTAAATTATCATGTATACTTGCTGTACAGAAGGAATTGACAAGTGAATATCATCTCTTGGGTATCTACATAAAATCGACATATAGCACGGCAGGCCGACATGACTTGATCCGCGTTGACAAGATATGAACTCAGGGGCAGGAAGGGAAACGCCTCGTGGGAATTCAAGGCAGGCAAGATCATCTGTTGTTACATGACATGGTATTCATCGCCTCCAAGGCATCGCAAACAAAATGGTCAGCCTCCCTCTAGCCTAGAGAAAAGAACAGCAAGAAATTCAATTCATCATCGCATAAGGAAACCTTCTCAACTCGCCCAACGCCAGTCCGCCCTCCAAGCGCAGTGCTACTACATGGATGGATAGGTACAGCAAAGACAACAAACCCTCTTCTGCCCGCTCAGTTCGGTCTCGCCTGACCCTCGACAAACTTGAGAGCGTCATCCGCGGTGACGCAGTCGATGGTGCTCGTCTTGTTGACAAATGTCACACCGTAACACTTGTCTGCAACGTGGACGATCTCGGGTCGGAAGGTGGTGCAGATGAACTGCGTACCGATCTCGTTGGAGATGGAGTCGAGGAGCGCTGCCACAGCCGTACGATACTGGGCGTCCAGGTTGGCGTCCACCTCGTCAAAGATGACCATGGGACTGCTCTCGGTTGCCTGGAGGGCAAAGATGAGGCAGAGAGCACACAAACCTGGTCTTGTTAGAAAGGATACCACCCATCGGGGGACAAGGCAGACTCACTCTTCTGGCCACCGCTCAGCTGCTGGATCTTTTGCTGCTCGTCCAGATGCTTCGAGTTGAACGAGACGCTGATTCCCACGCCAATGTAGTTCTCGACAGCACCCCGTGTCTCCCCCTCCGAGTCATCAGCTGGCTCCTGGCGACGATCTGTCCGTCGCTGGATGAGCAGACGACCATGGCCAGCGGGCACCAGCTTGCCAAAGATGGATGAGAACTCTTTCGAGACTTGCTTGAAGGTACGCTCGATGGCCTCGTCCTTTCGACGGTCAAGGTGCTCAACGAGTTCCTCGATAGACGTTTGGGATGCGTCCAGCTCCTTTCGTCGCTTCATCAGTTGATCTTGCTGGGTGGTGAAGCTGTTGTATTGCTCAAAGGCCTTCTTGTTGACGTGCTTGTATTTCTTGAGCGCTTCGTTGACTCGTCTGAGCTTCGACGTGATCTAGAGCATGTCAGTTCAGGTTGTTCACGCTCTATACCCATAATACTCACCGTCTTCTCTTCCATGTTTTCGTATTTGTCAAACGCTTCCTCGGGGAGTACGCCGAGGTCCCGGATGGTCTTGGCGAGTTCGGCAGCCCGTGACGTCCAGAGAGCCTTCTGACGGAGGCTCTTGTCCATTTTCTTTTTGTGCTTCTCGATCTTCTCCGAGAGTTCTTGCTGCCTCTGCTCTCGCTGCGCCTTATCGGCGGCCAACTGGTCTAGGCGGTTCTGTATGTCATCCATCTTGGCTTGCGTCTCCTGGAGGCTGGTCTCGACGGCTCTCAGCGCCTTCTGGGCCTTCTTGAGCTCCCTCTGGGCCTCCTTCAGGCCACCTGTCGAGAGTCCAGATGCTGAATTCTCAAAGGCTTGACTGTTGAGCTGGTCGAGCTTCAGCTGCAGGTTTTGGCGTAGATCCCCCTCGAGGAGCTGCTTTCGTGTTTCCAGGCTGCGGCGAGCACTGCTGGCATCGTTCCATTGCTTCTGGAGATGCTGAACACTGTCGCTGAGCTCCTCCAGCTGCCGTTCCTCGGCTGCTGTGAGACTCTTCTTGAAATCGGTCTGCAGTTCAGCCTCGTGGCCTGCAACATCTTCCATGAAAACATTCATATTCTTTTCGACGCCCTCCCGGCGCTTGATGGCAGCCTCAAGGTGGTTTCGTTCGTTCTCTAGATGTGCCGACTTGTTTCTCAGTTCATGCCTCAACGGCTCAAAGCTGTCATCAGCCTGCCGCAGCTTCTGCTCCAGCTTTTGAAGTTCAGACATGGCGGCCGTGATCTCTTGGTCTTTGAGCTCAACCTGTCGGCGGATATTGCGAGATTCGACAATCTTCTCCTCGTAGTTGTCCCGCCATCTGTTCACGGATTGGACTGCTTGCAGTCGCGACTTTCGTGGGTCAATGTATCCACCAGTCATGGCACCTCTCTTGTTGGTGGTGTCACCTTCGGCAGTGATGCCATCAACGCCATGGCTTCTGGCATACTGGCCGGCAACCGTCAGATTCGGGCAGACAACAACCTTGCCAAACACCTGCTGGAAAGCCTTTTCGTACTCGGGGTTGTACGTGATCTTGGACAAGAGCGGTACGGCGTCGTTAGATCTTGGCAGATTGATCTGCCGTGGTCGCAGTTGAGCAAGAGGCATAAAGGTTACCCTGCCTCCTCGTTGTCTGAAGAGAGCATCTGCAAGCTGGGTGGCAGTGTCTGCATTATCCACGACATAGTGAAACAAACTGGCACCAGCAATTTGTTCCACGGGAAGTCTATAGGCGTCGCTCACTTCGAGGAGCTCTGCCAGCGTTCCGTATGCTCCGGGGATGTCGTTCTCTTGCTTCAGCCGTCGGATGGTTGCCAGACCACGCGCAGTAGCTCCGTCCATGGTATTCGACAGCTCACGCTCTGACGTCTCCTTCTCTTGCCGAGCATCACCAATGAGCTTGTTGAGTTTGTCGTCCTCTCGTCTAACGAGCTTCCGTTCGTCATTCAGTTTCTCGAGAACGTCGTGTGCCTTGGTTGCCTCGTCTGAGATGGCTTGCCTTTCGCTGTTGAAGTTGGCTAGGCGATTTCGAAGTTCAGCAACATCTTGCTCGGTCTGGGAGATGGATTGCTGAACCCTCTCAACTTCCTCATCCGCGTCGATCTTGTTGGCTTTCTGGGTGCTGATAGTGCGATTCAACTCCTCGATCTCTTGCCTTAGCCAGGCATCGCGCTCGCTCTTGTTTCTGAATCGAGAGCCTCGACTTTGCTTGGCAAAGAGGCGGTTTCTTGTAGCCTCCACATGATCGAGCTGCCTTCGTGCCTCGGCCTCCTCTTCTTTCCGTCTGTTGTAATCGGGGATGATGGTCGCCAGCTCTTCCTCCTTGGCGGCTATGTCAGCCTGGACTGATTCCAGTTCTGCGGCATGCTGTGCTCGCGCTTGCTCTTGGGCAGATTGTCCTTCTCTGAGGTTCTTGGTCTTCATTTCTGCCTTGGCCAGCGCCTTTGCGTTGTCGCGCCGATCTTCCTCAAGTTGTCGTCGATCAATCTGCAGCATCTCCATGTCGCGCTGGAGTTTATGTACTTCCGCATCGAGTTTCTCGATCGCCTTTTCGCCCTCTGTGAACTCGTCTCGTCTTATGTCAGTGTTGTCAAGGCCGTCTTGCCGGGCATTGTCGATTTCCTCCAGAGAGTTCTGGATTTTAGTCTGCTCGTTGTAGTAGTATGCGTATTCCAAGCATCGCTTCTCTCGGTCCTTGTTCTGGTAGGCCTTGAGCTCTTCCTTTTCCTCCTCCAGCTCGTCCAATCGTTCTTTGATGTACTTGAGAAGCTCGTCGATCTTTTCTCGTTTGTTGTTGGTCTCGTTCATGATTTTGAGCGACTCGGCACGACGGGTTTCGTACACCTGTGTTCCCGCTACCTCCTTCAGCAGGTTCAGCCTGTCCGACTCCTTCATGTTGGTCAGGGCAGTGACTCGTCCTTGGGGCACAATGTAGTATGGGTTTGATCGCGAGAATCCTGCGGCTTCGAGGAGGTTCATGACGTCCGATTTCGTCACAACCTTGCGGTCGACGGAATATTCGTCCTTTTTAAGACCAATCGTGCGGCGCAAGACGACCTCCTTGTTGCCGGTCGGGAAACGGTCGTCGCTATTGTCAAAGATGATCTCGACGTATGCTGACATGACAGCGGAGCCAGAGCCCTCGTGGAGGAGACCCTGACGCTCCTCACGACTCATCTGTGTGTAGGCATCGCTGAGGACGAAGCGGATGGCTGCAAAGAAGTTGCTCTTTCCGGAGCCATTGCGACCGACGATGACATTTGTCTTTGACGAGAAGGGCTCAATGACGGTCTGGTCCTTGTAGCTGCGAATACGTCAGCGGTGAACGAGAATGGAGTGCGAGGAGGGGTCGAGTGGGCGGACGACATACCTCTTGAAGCCCTGGATAATGATCTGCTTGATATACATGATGGGCTGCGCCGGCGCTGTAGCGCAACATGCGAGGGGAACAGGGAGTTGTCTGCGAGTGGCTGCGCAATCTCAACTCGGTCTGCGACTTTTGCCTCGTAGATGCGACCTGATGCGATTCGACGCGTCGGCTCAAGCACCGCGATCAAAGTGGTGGGTGTTGGCGCGTCGTTGCGACGGGACGTGGTTTGCTGCCTGAGAAGCTAGGCGCTTAGCGGCTGGTTGGCGACAGATGGTCCGTGCGCTATCGGAAAGCTTGGTCTCTATCATCCTGTGCTAGACAATGAATGGCATGAATGACTGACTGCGTGCCTGCCACCTTGTACCCTCGCAAACGGTTTGGACCTGAATGACCGTTGCGTGCAGCTTGGTTGTGTCGTTAGACAACCCCGGGTCTAACTCGGCATGGTGTGAATGTCTCTTCAGTATTTCCCATACCAGTTGGGCGAGTTAATGAATTCCATGCAGCTCTGCGGCATGATTCGCGTGGCATCACAACCCATGCATGCCGAGCTCGCAAATCAGGTACCCTTTGATACATTGGTAACGGGTATCATGGGGTCAATCCTGGCCTGTCTCACTGCCGGGACTTTGCCTGCCTTTACCGCGTATGCGTGATCGATGTCGGTCACCCTTTACGAGGCGTATGGGGATGTCCGACCGCTATTAGTTATCACCGTTGATTTGAATGTGGTCGGCCCACCCCATATGTCTCGCCTGGTAAAGCCCCTGTAATTGAGGCATCGTTCGCGCCATGTGACACAATTATAAGGTTCCCGGAGTCAGGCAATCCATTGTCGCCATGGCAGGGCGTCACGGTACAGTATTGGCCACGACATTTCCTCTGTTCTGCCGAAGGCATCTACATGCATAATACTGCCTGGTTAGGCAGCACGGGCACGGTCTGGATAAGCGCTGCATGAGGCCTGTGATGAGGCTGCAAGCATTGCGCTATGCCTGCACCAGACCTGGTGGACTTGTTCAGTATGTGGGCTTGATGGTTTACGCACGATCTATCTGTTGGTCATCCTCCCATCATCGACTCGAGGTTGAGGAGAGGCTTTCACAACCCCAGCACAATAACGCCGAGAACATCGCCTTATGCGCCTCCCGCGTGCCACATGGCTTTAATGAACAAATACAGACGTCGGGAACTTGAAGGGAGAAGACATGATTCAACAGAACGGTGTAGGGTAAATGACTCGACTGCCGAGCAAGTCGTTGACCACAAGGATGGAGCGGATTCTGCGCTAGACAGTGGCCGCTCTGTCAGAGAATCCCCTCGACGACCCGAACCCGTTAGCATCGATCACCTTGAGGCTGGTGCTGGGCGCCTGGGAGACTTTACTCAGCGCGGCTGGACCACACTTTAAGTGGACCCCCGCACTTGTGCCGTCAAGGCCCAGTCGAGTCAAGCCCCAAAAGGACAAGCCTATTGGAGAGGACCAAGGGAATCAGCAGAAAAAAAAAACCAAAAAAAAAGGCAGGGGCTACGAAATGACGCTAACAGGCAAGAGGGAAATTAAGCGAGCGCAGTCCGAGAAACCGTTGGCCGTGCTTCCCAAAGCCGCGCCGCGTGTATAAAAATACAAGCACTCACTTATAGAAGACCCGGCCTGCCCTCCACCCCGATTTTCCCGGAACCACAGCACAGCAGGAGCGCCCAGCTTGCGCAAGCGGCAGAGCAACCAAGCAGGAAGCACCCACGCCTGTCCAGGAAAGAGCCAGCCTCCGTAACCACGAACGAATCAATTGCATTGGTATTTGCGCCCACTTTTTTTTTTATGCTCTTGTCGCTTGCTTGACATTTGCTCCCCTGTCACTTTACTTCACAAAGCGACGTTTGCTTGATTCCATATCCCATTGCCGCAATCCCCCTACATCTTGCCTAGTCTACCCCGTCCGTCGCAAACAACTCCCTACCCAGCCTTCTTCCGAACATCCCGCAACCCGGCCAACCAGCGGGGATTAAAAGCGCTGACGACCATCGCCATCGATCGGTTACGTCTCATTGCAGCGTTTCGCTTTGCATCGTTCGCAACATCCACCCAACCTTAACTGCCGATGCTGCCTGCGCGCCAGACAGGGGAACTTACTCGTTTAAGTTGGACTCAGCCCGGGACACTCGGTCAGCGACAACTCTGCAGTTAACAGCTTGTCTGAACAGCTGCATTTTGGCTGCACCTTATCCCCGAAGGCTTGACGCCCTCTGCACTGCATCATCAACTGGTTGTTGGTAGGTGATAGGCAAACCTTCTCCTCTTCCTACCCTCTCATCCGCCCTTTGCTGTCTGATGATCTCTTGATCCCGTCTGGCCCCCCCACACCCCGATGTTGTTGCGTCATGAGTGATTCGTCGTCCTCTGTCCTTCAATCACCCTTGTTGCACACTCGCAACCCATCATTGTCCCTGAGTTTTCTCCTTATATTTATCCCCTTGCAGTGCCAATCGGGAGTGGCGCATGTTTGCCGACTCAGATTCCGCGCATGTCATTTCCTTCGTCGTTGTCTCCCGGATGTCTGCATTTCCTTCCCGGCGACCCACACTCTTCCGTCGCGTCGCGCTACACGATCCCGCGATGTCGGATACGAGATCGATGCCACCTTTTTTTATACCTATTGTCATGTCTGACTTTTTTGCGACTCGACTGGACTTGGACTGACCGCTGGACTGCAGTGATCGAAATGTCATGATACACGCTTTTACACTTAATACCCCCAACTAATACACACCATGGCATCAAGGTAAGCCCTTTATCCGCTCGCATAACTATCGCGACCTTGCTAACTTTGTACGCAGACTCGACAGATTAGTCACGTGAGTAAAATGTCTCTCCCCTGCTTTGAGACTGCAGGCATCGACATGGCTTCTCGTTGGAGACATATGCGGAAACCCGCTTGTCACCTGCCCAGACCTGAAGGTGGAATATGGAGCTGACTTGTGAATAGTATCCTCGAAACGGGGAGTACGAGACTAATCCGCGACACTGCTGTCAACCAGCTTGCTGACTGGCAGAAGCAACATCCTGATGAGTTGTTCAATCTTCTTTCCCGCGTTGTGCCTTACCTGAGACACAAGGAATGGGAGACGCGAAGAACTGCAGCTGCGGCCATTGGCAAAATCGTAGAAAATGCGCCCATCTACGACCCAAACTCTGAAGATGCCCCCACTGAGCCCAAGAAGGAGGAACCCGCTGCCGAGAATGGCCACATCAAGAAGGAGGAGGAAGACAAGGAGCCCGGCATCTCAGGCGATGAGGTGTTCCGACTAGAGTCACTCAACGTTGAGATGATCCTCAAGTACGGAAGGGAACTGCTAAGGGGTGGCGGCATCGAGTATGGACTTGCGGCCCTCGACCCACAAGCACGCCTAACTCACCAGAAAAAGACGTTGAACGGGCGCCTGGGCCTCTTAGGGAGGAAGTACGAGGACGAAGAGATTACGTACACCGGCGGTGACAACCTGGCGCCTCCAATGACCCCGATGGATGCTACGAACGGCCATGGTCGACCGGATGGCACCAGTGGCCAAGGCCACCCCACCGAGGAGTCCCAGCTCAGTTCTCGACAGCTCAACGTCCTGAAACGAAAACGCAAGCGAGAAGCTATGAAGGCATCACAAGGCAAGGGCGGTTTCGGCGACCTTTCTGTAAGGCGCTCGTTGACATCGGGCTCGGAACATTTTGGAGAAGATTCGCCTCTGCCGGATACTGACTCGAAAAAGAACGGCAAAATGAATGACTACTTCAATCTCGACCGACCAACGGACGTCGACGAAGACACCAAGGTAGTCAGCGAGTTCAAGGGCCCCGTCATTCCCATCAAGTCAGAGCTTGAGGCCGAGGACAATATGGAGGGCGCCGAGTGGCCCTACGAGCGACTGTGCGACTTTCTCAAGGTTGATTTATTTGATTCGTCTTGGGAAACTCGTCATGGAGCTGCGATGGGCCTGCGCGAAGTTATCCGTGCTCACGGTGGCGGTGCTGGCAGATTACGTACCAAGTCTAGGGAGCAGAACGATGGTCTCAACCGCAAGTGGCTTGATGACTTGGCCTGCCGCCTTTGCTGCGTACTTATGCTTGACCGCTTCACGGATTACAGTTCTGACACGTCCGTTGCTCCTATTAGGGAGACGATAGGACAGTCGCTTGGATCTGCCCTTAAACACCTCTCCTCACAATCCGTCTATTCCACCTTCAAGATCCTGTACAAGATGGTGATGCAAGACGACCTTGGCCTCGAGCGACCGGTGTGGTCTGTGTGCCACGGCGGTATGATCGGCTTGAGATATGTCGTTGCAGTCAGGAAGGATCTTCTCCTCCAGGACAGCGACATGATAGATGGAATCATCAGGACTGTGATGAAGGGGCTAGGAGACATGGATGATGATGTCAGGTCTGTCAGCGCCGCCACATTGATCCCCATGGCCAAGGAGTTTGTCACATTGCGACCCGGACAGCTCGATGGCCTTGTCAACATCATCTGGGAAAGTCTGTCGAACCTCGGAGACGACCTCAGTGCAAGCACTGGTCGTATCATGGACCTTCTTGCCACCCTTTGCAGCTTCCCCGAGGTGCTGGAAGCTATGAAGGCTTCAGCTGCCCAAGACGAAGAGCGATCATTCACTCTGCTCGTCCCACGCCTCTACCCCTTCCTGCGCCATACTATCACTTCGGTCCGCGTGGCTGTCTTGAAGGCTCTGTCAACATTTGCCAAGCTCGATGCAGAGACATCACAGGGCTGGCTCACTGGGAGAATTCTTCGGCTCATCTTCCAAAACATTCTTGTCGAAAGAGACAAGGAGGCCCTCAACATGTCACTGGAGCTATGGACGGCGCTCGTCCAAAGCTTGGCCAAGAATCCTGCTGTCCTTGCTGATGAGTTTGCTGCTCATATCGATCCCATGATGCAGCTGACCCTTCACCCTATTGGTGTCTCGAGGAACCCGATACCGATGAATGCCACACTTTTCCAGAAACCATCTGGCGGCACCTACTCTATGCCTGGTGTTGTTCAGCACACGCCCCGAAAGCCTTCATCACCCGACGGGTCCGATCGAGCGCCTAAACGCCGACGCAAATCGACCAAGGTCGATGAGGTTCCCACCACGAGCCTCACTCACGATGTTGATGGCCATATGATGCAAGGCGATGTTGACCTCGTCGGCATAGACGTTCTCATTCGGTCGCGTGTATCAGCTGCCAAGGCTATGGGTCTCATCATGTCCCTTGTTCCAGCTGCCAACTTGGATGACTACGACGCACTTCTCATTCCCGGACTTGGATCAGCATTTTCCTCAAGTCAACTCACAGCATGCGTCATTATCGACGAGTATGCCAAGAACTGCCAGACTGCCGGCGACTCGCGATACCTCGAGAACCTCCAGCGCATCATTGATTCAGAACGGCCAGCGGCATACAGAGACTTGGTCAACTTCATCCAACGTGTCAGAACACAGTGTCAGCAGCTGATTCATCTCTTCCGAGATCATGGAAAGGTCTCCCACAGCAAACTGCCGACACTGCCTGTCGTGGTGCAGGGAGAAGCCGAAGCCGGTCCCAATGCCTTCTCCATCGCAACTGCTGAGAAATGCGTAAGCGATGATTACGAGAAACTGAAGAAGGCTATGCCTCCAGGTCAACGTCTTATTGCGAGCCAGCAGCTCTCTGACGCCCGCGACGTGACGGTTGCGGCGATTGAGGAGGCCAAGGCCATCAAGACGGCTCGTGACGTTCGGATCAAGGCCGCGGCAGCCTGCGCGATGGTTGCTATGAAGGTGCTCCCGAAGAAGCCCAGCCCCTTGATCAAGGGCATCATGGACTCGGTCAAGACGGAGGACAACCAGCTACTCCAGACTCGCTCAGCCGATACCATCGCTCGACTTGTCCAGGTGTTTACTGAAAAGGGCCGGAAGGGACCAGCCGACAAGGTGGTGTCCAACCTGGTCAAGTTCTCCTGTGTCGAAGTCGCAGAGACTCCTGAATTCCCCGTGCACGCCGCTAAGACCGACTGTGTGCTGTCGATGCAAAAGGAGGAAGACCGAGTTGATCATGCAGATGCAGCTAAATGGGCTCGAGAAGCCAAGGCTGCTCGTATCACGAGGCGTGGTGCGAAGGAGGCTCTTGAGATTCTGTCGAGGACATATGGGGCCAAATTGCTCGAAATTGTGCCCAGTCTCCGCACCTTTATGGAGGAGCCTCTTGTCAGAGCTTTCTCTGGCGCTCTCCCTGCTGAAGCCAAGGATCCTGAAGAGATGTTCGGACAGGAAATCGTGGACGCCATGTCTGTCATCAGGACTATGACGCCAACCTTGGACAAGTCATTGTACCCCTTCGTCATGGAACTGATGCCCATGGTCATCAAGGCTCTTCACTCCGAACTTTCCGTCTTCCGCTACATGGCCGCTAAGTGCATGGCTACTATCTGCAGTGTCATTACGGTTGAGGGTATGACGGCACTTGTCGAGAAGGTCCTCCCGTCCATCAACAACCCCCTCGATCTCAACTTCCGCCAAGGCGCGATCGAGGCTATTTACCACCTGATCGCTGTGATGGGCGATTCTATCCTGCCTTATGTCATCTTCCTCATCGTGCCAGTTCTGGGACGAATGAGTGATTCTGACAATGAGATCCGTTTGATCGCCACGACGTCGTTCGCCACGCTGGTGAAGCTTGTTCCCCTGGAAGCTGGCATTCCCGATCCTCCTGGCTTGTCCGAAGAGCTGCTCAAGGGCAGAGACCGTGAGAGGACCTTTATCGCCCAGCTTCTTGATCCAAAGAAGGTGGAGCCTTTCCAGATTCCTGTCGCCATCAAGGCGGAGCTACGATCCTACCAACAAGAAGGTGTGAATTGGCTCAACTTCCTCAACAAGTACCATCTCCACGGTATTCTCTGCGATGACATGGGCCTCGGAAAGACTCTCCAGACTATTTGTATCGTCGCAAGTGACCACCACCAACGTGCCGAGGAGTTTGCCAAGACCAAGGCGCCCGATGTACGAAGGTTGCCTTCTCTCATCGTTTGCCCGCCTACGCTCTCAGGACATTGGCAACAAGAGATCAAGACGTATGCACCGTTCTTGAGCGTGACCGCATATGTCGGCCCGCCAGCGGAGAGAAAGGCTATGAAGGATAGATTGGGCGAGACGGACATTGTGGTGACATCGTACGATGTGTGTCGCAACGACTCGGAAATTCTTGATAAGCATAGCTGGAACTATGTTGTTCTTGACGAAGGTCATCTCATCAAGAACCCCAAGGCCAAGATCACCCAAGCGGTCAAGAGGCTGCCCAGTAACCACCGTCTCATCCTTACCGGCACACCCATTCAGAACAACGTCTTGGAGTTGTGGTCCCTGTTTGACTTCTTGATGCCGGGTTTCTTGGGTGCCGAGAAGGTCTTCCTGGATCGATTCGCAAAGCCGATCGCAGCAAGTCGATTTAGCAAGGCTTCGTCCAAGGAGCAAGAGGCGGGAGCTCTCGCAATCGAGGCACTCCACAAGCAGGTGCTTCCATTCCTGCTGCGTCGGCTCAAGGAAGAAGTGTTGAACGACCTCCCGCCCAAGATCTTGCAGAACTACTACTGCGATCTGAGCGACCTGCAGAAGAAGCTCTTTGAGGACTTCACCAGGAAGCAGGGCAAGAAGATCCAGGCAGAGGCCGGTCGGGAGGACAAGGAGGCGAAGCAGCACATCTTCCAGGCGCTACAGTACATGCGCAAGTTGTGCAACTCTCCTGCCATGGTCATGAAACCAGGAACCAGCTTCTACGATGATACCCAAAGAATCCTGAACAAGAAGGGCACATCGATCGAAGATACCCAGCATGCGCCCAAGTTGACTGCCCTGAGAGACCTTTTGGTAGACTGCGGCATTGGTGTCGAGGGTAACGAATCCAATGACCCTCTGTATCAGCCCATCAAACCCCACCGAGCACTCATCTTCTGTCAGATGAAGGAGATGCTTGACATGGTACAGAACAAGGTCTTGAAGGAGCTGCTTCCTTCGGTGTCACACCTGCGACTCGATGGCTCAGTCGAGGCGAACAAGAGACAGGACATCGTCAACAAGTTCAATAGCGATCCGTCATACGATGTCCTCCTATTGACGACAAGCGTGGGTGGTTTGGGACTCAACCTGACAGGAGCCGACACGGTCATCTTTGTCGAGCACGACTGGAACCCGCAAAAGGACCTGCAGGCCATGGACCGAGCGCATCGTATCGGTCAGAAGAAGGTGGTCAACGTGTACCGGCTTATTACGCGCGGAACCCTCGAGGAGAAGATTCTGAACCTCCAACGATTCAAGATCGATGTGGCATCGACAGTTGTCAACCAACAGAATGCGGGTCTCTCAACAATGGATACGGACCAGATCCTGGACCTGTTCAATGTGGGCGATGCTGCACCGAATCTCATAGCGGACAAGGAAAAGAACAACATAGAAGGAAGGGAAGAAGACATGGTGGATATCGAAACCGGCGACGTGCGCGCGCCCGGGAAGAAGGCATGGCTGGACGATATAGGGGAGCTATGGGACAACAAGCAGTACGAGGAGAGTTTCGACTTGGACGACTTTATGAAGACCATGTCGTGAGTGGAAGAGGACAATTGCTGAAGGAAGAGTTGCTAAGAAGGGATCTGGGCTCGTTTAGAATATGGTGTTTTGGAACTGCGTCAATACCTCTGTACAATAGCTTAGATCATTTTAGCGAAGGAGTACTCTTGCTTATGAAGATCAGGGTTGATTCCGGAGAATGGAATCCCACATGGCTATACAAGATCTAGTTTCGATGAGCTATTGTGATGTTGTGATTGAACGTTTCCAAGAGAGAGGGGGAAATATGCATCGTTCGTTGATAGAGATTCGCCAAGTATATGAGACAACTTTTGACAGCACTTCTTCAACAAGCAAGGCGTAATTGGTTTAGTGGTAAAATTCTCCGTTGCCATTCGAGTAACGTCGGGGAGCCCTGGGTTCGATTCCCAGATTACGCATTTGATGACCGATTCTTTTTGCTCATGGTCATGAATTATCTTTCATTGTCTAGGTACCTAGGAGATCATCTTGTTTAACCGTGATAGTGCTGTAATGCTATGGATGGTATGGCGCATGGACGCTGTGGCTTCTGTGTGGCTACCCAATGCTCATGGTGGGGTAGGTGCTCCGGGTGACCCCGCCATCATGGTTGAGCTCAGAAGCATCGTCCAGAATCTTCCACTCTGACAAGGCAGAGCACAAGGTCGACTCTGTGTCTGATTCCAGCTTCACTTTTTTGCGGGTGAAGTCATCAAGTAGAGAGAAAAGACCAAGGCGCAGTATACTCACTCAGCCATCATGCCCGTCGATTACAGCAAATGGGTTGGTACTACTCCGGATGCCAGCCTCGGTTTACTGACCATTCATTTACTAGGACGCACTGGAGCTCAGCGATGACTCGGACATTGAAGTGCACCCCAACGTCGATAAGCGATCTTTCATCCGGGCGAAGCAGAACCAGATTCATCAAGAGCGGCAGCACCGCAAGCTGCAGATCGAGACCTTCAAGTACGAGCGCGTCGTCAATGATGGCTTGATCAAGCGCATCTCGGCCCTCCTGGCATCGCTACGAGCCCATGCTTCCGAGGCCGCCACTAGGAACCCGGCCGAGGTTGCTTTCCAGGCGGTCATGGAGTCGGCTGGGAACCCCAAGGACGACAAGCCGCCGTCGCCGCCTGAGGGCGTCCACACGCAGGAGAAGGAGCAGCCATCGTACACCAAGATGATGGCCACTCTGCTGGACCAAGTCAATAAGGCTCTAGACGGGAAGAATCCCGAGAACCGATACGAGGCGATGATTGCCGAGATTCAGACGCACGAGGATAAGGTCGAGAACTTGCAAAAGGAGTTGGTTGTGAAGCTGGAGCAGCTCCAGGCAGAGGAGAGCCGCAAGATCACCAGCGAGAGCATCCACACTGGGTTTGACAGCTCGTACGTTGCCAAGTCGACACCGGCCGACAAGAAGGAGTCTACACAGGTGGAACTACTGAACCCCAACTTTTCTGGTGCCGCATCAGGCTCAGGCTCCGGAAAGGAAGAAGTCAAGGTGGACGACGATGCAGACATTGAGGCCTCGGCAGCGGGAAAGAAGTTTGGCTCGATCAAGGCCAACGACTACTCGGCAAGTCTCCAGTTCCTGTCGCAGAACCCCCAGATCCTGGTGGAGCGGGAGACGGATGGACTGCTGGTGTTGGCCTTTGACGCTGCCCTCGAGGGCAAGGATGAGCTTTCGAGGCAATACGTGCACCAGGCGCTGCTCCTCCAGTACTGCCGAGCTCTGGGCAAGGATGGCGTTGGGCTGTTCTTCAAGCGCATCACGACCAAGGGACATCAGGCCCAGGATGTATTTTACAAGGATGTGCAGGACACGTACGTGAAGATCTGGACGAGGTCCAAGGAGATCCTGGCAGAGCGGGCTAAGGAGGGAGGGACGGAGGGCGTCGAGCAGATCCAGCTGCATGCGGTAGAACCTGGCACAGTGATTCAGATTACAGTGCCCGCAGCGAACAGCCAGGACCCGGAGGAGCAGGAGGCGCGCAAGATCTTTGAGAGCTTCAAGCCCGAGATGCGCAAGGCTCTGGAGTCGGGCAAGCTGGACGAAGTGAACAAGGTGCTGGGAGAGATGAAGGTTGACGAGGCTGAGGAGCTCGTTGGGCTATTTGGCGAGGTAAGTCGAGCGAGCGAATGATGTTGACTGACATGAGCTAACGTCTGACAGGCCAATATTCTGAGTTTGGAAGAGCAGATAATCGATGCGACGACAGAGGAGGGACAGAAGCAGCTCAAGGATATCGAGGCGGCTGCTGCGTCAGACAAGAAGCAAGAGTATGGGGACCCTGAGTAAGTACTACGTAGTAGCTCTCGGCATATATATGATGGTATATATAAAGATGATGGTGAAACGGGGGTAAAACAAGCAAGGTTAGCATGGCATTCAGAGCGGGTTGGTATGGTAGTATAGTGCAGTGTGTTTAGTAAGTTGCAATGCTACGCGGCCAATTATGATACCTATGCCGCTTCAAGAGTGTGCGAACATGTTTCTAAAGGGAGTATGGGTTTGCCAGTGGCGAGAAGATGATTTGCCATGGCCTCATGGTGTGTTGAAGTCGTGATGTGATGGATGTTGAGCCGCCCAGCTGTGGTGGCATAACGTCGAACAGGGGGTTGGATAAAAATAGAAGCGGGTCGTTATGCACAGCCTCCATCAACATGTGCCCAGCGTGGCTGGCGGCGATCGTGAAGAGGCTGGATGCATAAGAGTTTGTAGATTATGACCAAGATTGAAAGATTGCTTAATGAAGAGCGTACTCTGTATCTAGTCTTTCAGTTTATTTTGTTAATCTCGTAGTTAGATTGCAGACAAGGAAAGTGAAATCATGTAAACGGGATCCAATCTCGCCAATATCAAGAGGCGACGCGCCCCTCAGAAAGAAGATGGCGCATTGTGTATTTTCTACAAAAGCCTTGTGAAGCTTGGCGGCTGACTCCTGCCGTTGATCCCGAGTGAGAAAGAGTGTCTGAGTGTGCATGGCCATGACTGTAGCCTTGTCGTCCCACGTCCGTCGTCGATCAATAGTTGCTGACCAGCCAACATATGACGCGCGGCCAGTACGGTAGAAGAAGCATAGCCGTATGCTTGACTTTGACTAGACGAGACTTCTAACTTTTTTGTTAAACATGACCATGGTCATGGCCCGCATCAATACGATATGCAGAGTGCTTCTTTTCTTAGCCCAGTCCCGACCATATTTGAAAGCACAACACCCATCACCTTACAAACAAAAAAGCACATGTATCCACCATTTGCTGACGTCTCCCGGGGCGCAGCCTTTCTTTTAGCCTCCCCCCTGTTGCACATCTCTCGGTCGTATGTAGGTGGAGAAGCCCTTCAGGGTCTTGACGCCCTCTGGACTTGTTACAAAAGCCAGCCCCCAACCTCCAAAAACTGGAGCCGGGCGACGTCAGCTTTAGAGCACAGACGAGAGAGATCCCCTGCATCTTCTTTTGTTCAATACTGTTCTGTTCTCTTTTCGTTTCATAATTCACTTCTTTTTTCCTCTTCTTGAACATACAATCAAGGTCATCATCATTGCATCTTGTTTTGATCTCTTCTGTTTTTGTGTGTGTGCCTTGTAACTTGTTCCTTTCTACAACACCAAGACAAAGTCATATCTACATCTACAACCGCCATCATGCTTCTTCCTTCATTCAGCTCCGTGGCCGCCGGAGCTCTCGCTGCCGCATCCGCCGTCTACGCCCTCCCCCAGTCTTCCGGTTCCGGCTCGGGATCTTCGTCAAAGGCCTGCAACAACTCGCCCGAGCTCTGCAGCCGCAACTACAACAACATCACCCACATGGGCGCTCACGGCAGCTCCTTTCTCCGAGACTCGGATACGTCGACCTTTGGCGCCGCCGGCAACCAGAACTACAACGCTACCGATGCCCTCAGCGCTGGTATCCGTCTGCTGCAGGCCCAGGTTCACAAGGAAAACAACAGCCTCCGTCTGTGCCATACTTCGTGCGAGATTCTTGACGCTGGTCTCCTCGAGGACTGGCTGGGCAACGTCAATGACTGGATCGTCGCCAACCCCAACGAGGTCGTCACCTTCCTTCTCGTCAACTCTGACAAGGCGTCGGCCTCTGAGATTGGCAAGGCCTTCAACGACTCGGGCATCGCCGACCTCGCCTACACACCCTCGGGCGAAGGACCCTCTGGCGACTGGCCGACGCTCGAGGACATGATCAGCGAGAACAAGCGCGTCGTCGCCTTTGCCACCAACATCGACCCCTCGACCGACTACCCCTACCTGATGCCCGAGTTCGACTACGTCTTCGAGACGGCCTTTGAGGTGCAGAACCTCGGCGACTTCAACTGCACCGTCGACCGGCCCTCCAAGCTCGACAGCGCCACCGCCGCCCTGTCGTCCAACTACCTCAGCCTGGTCAACCACTTCAAGTACCAGAGCCTCTCCGAGGGCAGCAACCTGTTCGTCCCCGACGTCAACAACATTGAGATTGTCAACAGCGACGGCACGAGCCAGGACGGCAACCTGGGCAAGCATCTCCAGGAGTGCCGCCAGCAGTGGTCTGCCGCCCCCAACTTTGTGCTCGTCGACTTCTTCGAGGAGGGCCAGGTCCTCGCCGCCGCCGACAGGATGAACAACATCTCGGGTGCCACCGGCCGCGAGGCTGTCGAGGACAGCGACGACGAGTCCATGGGTAATGGCCCCGATAGGCGGCTGGGCATGGGCGCCCTGACTGCCTTTGTCGCTGCGGCGGTGCTGTTGGTGTAGACGACCACCTCCAGTTTCGGCATGTTCCTTTTGTATTCACTTGCGACATACACCCCCACAAAACATATACATCAGGTCCTGAGTGGCCTCATCTCATACATTAGGTTGGTAAATTGGGCTCAGCGAGGCGTTCAGGTTTGGCAAGCTCTGCATTGCATTTGGGAGGATAGGACGGGAATCGATATACCTGATGAATCAACTGGATCAGGTTGCATTTAGCATAGACTTGAAAATCGGTCTACATAACTGAGGGGATACACATGTCCAACTCTTACATAGATAGACTGATGAATGAACAAGGCATAGAAGCCATGGAGAACTTGGACTCGACTTTAGACGTGATGTCCGCTTTCAATTATCAAATAATGACCAAACTGTGAATGAAAATCAGCAACTTGGATGCATCATCATGAAGTTGAGAGGTGATGCTGCTGTTAGTTGCTTGTGACGTCTTCCTCAGCCAATTGGTCATCTCGAGCCCTTTCCCCCTACCCACCTTCAAAAAAACACACTCACTCACCCCATCAACTTTCCGATGCATCCCCGTCTCTTCATAACCTCTTCCAGGCGATACATCCAGACATTCAGTTATAGCACATCCCGAAAGCCCTTTACCATGGACTACGATAGCCTCACGACTCCCGAGTCGTGCTACGTCGACTTTTGTCTCCTCCCCGTGAGTCGTCTGATGTAAACCAACCTTTACAGCGCTGATGAGCAACCCCAACAGCTCGGCACGGGGAGTGTCTCGGTGGCCGAGGACATTGCAGAGGTTCAAAAGGTTCTCAAGGCGAGCGGGCTCAAGTACACGCTTCACTCTGCCGGCACCACCGTCGGTGCGTCATTTCTTTTGGGCCGCTGAGCAAGGGCAAGCTGTGCCGAGACGGAAAGCTGATCGAGCCGTTCGCAGAGGGTTCCTGGGACGACGTCATGGCTGCCGTGGGCAAGGCCCATGCTGCGGTGCACAAGCGAGGCGTGGTGAGGATTCAGTCATCCATGAGAGTTGGTAGCCGGTGAGTCGTCGATTGCCTCACACGAGGATGTAAAAGTTCGAGTCGAAACCTGACGATTTATCAAGGACGGACAAGAAGCAGACGGCTGAGGACAAGGTCAAGAGGGTGGAGGACATTCTAGCCGCCGGAGGAGAGTCCAAGTGATGGATGCATAGATACATGCATGGCCCCTTCGCCAATTCATACCGTCAGCCATCAAGGGGGAACAGGTTCTGTCGAGGCCTGTGAGGGAGAGACACGGTTTGAATACATCGATGCTATTCGTAGGAGGATAGAAAACAGGGCGTCCCAACCTTGTCAATGGGGGGGAGAGAAACCCCTTCCCTCAAAACGCCGTGTGACTTGAACACTTCTTTCCTGCCCCGGTCCCCGCCCGCTCCGTGCCGGGAAGAGGCTCAAACTTTGACCGGCACGAGATAACAAATGCGAAACGAACCCCATCATCATACTCTTTTGAGGTTCCGCAAAATCTGGGGAACATGTTTTGTAAAAAACATCCACTCATTACGTACGTATTGCACACTCCGGCCCTGTCTTGTTTTTTTGCCCTCCCGCCGCCGGCCGGCCCCTCACCATTACGGAGGTTGACTACCCCGGAGCCGACGGCCGTCCGGGGGGGGAGAGAGAGAGGACGTCTGGAGACTGATGCCCGCCGGGCAGGCAGGTAGTTCTGTATTTGGTGTGTAATTTGACCCTTTTCGTCATGTGGTTCATTTATTCCCCCATGTTTTTACTCATCTTGTCATGGCGCTGTTAAATAGAGCTAATCGGTTCTTGGTAGGTATTTTGCACATTTCCGAGTCGTGACGGGAGCCGACGCCTCGGTTCCGAGAAGTAGACTAGCGTCACACACTTGGGGTTGCTCTTCTTGGGAGTTTCGCTACCACATTGTGTGGTGTGGTTCATTGACCAAAAGATAACACTTGGGTGTACAGTATCTGCATGTATGCCCATCTGCAAAGGGTAGCTATCATGCAAGTTGAACAATAGCTTCTTCGGACATGAATCTCCATTGCAACCCCATCCACCAAGCCACGCAAAAGAAGCCGTCATGTACATTCATCGGCATGACTATTGGTGTCTTATCAGGGACCGGCTGCGAAATCTCAACTCTGGCAACCAGCCGAGAAAGATACTTGATTAAACCCCCATGACCAACTAAAATCTACGTATGTGTCCCCTTTCCCTGGTGTTCCATCTCCGAACAAGACCTCTTCCCTTGATACACACACACACTTCTCTCTGTGGGACCGGCATCTTCTTCCCGGTCGTGGCGATCTCTGTGGCTTTGCCTCACACCTCTTCACCACAACAAACACACCTTTACCCGTTTTCGAGTTATTCTGCCGCCGCCCCTCGGTGAAGACCGGACCGGCCCGGAGGGTGTGTTTTGGAGAACCGGGAGGGAGACTCCCAAGTGCCGCCCCCTCTCGCTTCTGGGCCGCCTGTAGAGGACGAACTCTGGTCCGCCCTATACCCCAAATGCCGAGCAAACGAACACCCCCCGATCCCAAGATCTGATGGGACCGGAGGCGGCTTGCAGAGGGGGATCCACTCGGGGCCGTTTCCCTTTTGTCAGAAAAAAACACCAAGGCCGGGTTCTGAAGTGGGGGGTTTCGCAAGTCGTGATGGCTTCATCGGGATATGACATTGGGCCTTTTCTAAACACCGCAAATGATCATGACCATGTCCGTGGTCATCGTGGAGTTGTGTTTCCGGCCCGAGGCACCTTTTCGGTCACATACCTCCATCTCTCTCACAGGAACCCCTGAATCAGAACCACCGAGACAACAACGCCATCTCCCCCCTCCACAAACCGAATTCGCCTCATACCCCTTGCCCTGCACCATCCTGCACATCTGACAACCCATACCCGCCCCATGCCACCATTCCCGGCACTCACGATGCCATTCCTTGGTGTTGAGGCCATGCGGCTCAACACCCTCCCTTCTGCGCCCCCCCTGTACGGACTTGGGGTTCCACCTGCTCGTCCGGAAGGAGCTTGGCCCGGGAATGTCTGTGTGAGAGGGTGAGGCGTGGATTCTATGCCGTACCTGTCCCGGTGGTTCAGTGCTGGGTTGGGTTGTGACATGGGCTTGCATAAGAGCAGTCAAACGCACTTCTCCGTTTATATCACGTGCAATGTGTGCCAACTACTATGTAAACATGATGCCTTTTATGGCGTCTATTCATAGAAAGCTCTTTTTCGCTTGATATCCTCAATCCCAGGGCCGCTTTCGGCCACTTACATGCCACCATTTTTGGGTATTCCTCCATCAGACCGTCTATCAATCATTAAAAGAAAAATCATTAACCTATACATCAATGCCTGTCATAACCATCTTGGTCACTGTGAACTCTTCAATACCGTACTTGCTTCCCTCGCGGCCGAAACCGCTCTGCTTGACGCCGCCAAAGGGCGCCGCAGGGTCGCTTAGCACACCTATCATGGCCCATGTTAGCTACTACACACTCAGTTTCTCGACGTGTGAATGACTTACCAACGTTGACACCGACCATGCCGACTTCCAGAGCCTCAGCCACTCGGTAGCATCGGTTCACGTCGTTGCTGAAAAAGTAGCCTCCGAGACCAACATCCGTGTCATTGGCAATCGCGATAGCCTCCTCCTCAGTGTCAAAAGCAAAGAAGGCTGCCACGGGACCGAAAGTCTCCTCATCACAGATCTTCATGCCAGGCTTCATGCCCGTCAGCATGGTGAGATCAAAGTAGTTGGGGCCTAGCTGGGGCAGGGCCTTGCCACCGTGGACGAGCTTGGCGCCCTTGGAGATGGCATCCTCAACGTGCTCGGCAACCTTGGACACGGCGCGGCCATGGATGAGAGGGCCGTGAGTCGTCTTCTCACCAAAGCCGTCGCCGACGACAAACGTCTTGACGACGTCGAGGACCATCTGGACGAATTTGTCGTAGACGCTGCGGTGCACGAGAATGCGGTTAGCGCAGACGCAAGTCTGGCCTGAGCAGCGGAACTTGCAGGCGATCAGACCCTTGACTGCCTTGTCGAGATCCGCATCCTCGAAAACAATAAAAGGGGCGTTTCCGCCCAGCTCGAAAGACAGCTTCTTGATGGTCGACGAAGACTGGTTCATCAGGATCCTGCCCACGCCCGTCGATCCGGTGAAGGAGACCTTCTTGACATCGGGGTGCGTGGTGATGACCTTGCCAACCTCGGCCGTGTTATCAAGCGCAGTGATGATGTTGACCACACCGGCGGGAATGCCAGCGCGGTGCGCCAACTCAGCGAGGGCGAGAGCCGTCAGGGGAGCCTCAGCGGGAGCCTTGACGACGACGGTGCAGCCAGCAGCGAGAGCAGGACCGGCCTTGCGGGTGATCATGGCAGCGGGAAAGTTCCACGGGCAGATGAGGCCGCAGACGCCCACGGGCTGCTTGACAGTAGACAGACGGCATGACGGGTTGCTGGCCTCGATTGTCTCGCCGTAGATTCGGGGGGCCTCCTCGGAGAACCACTCAAAGAAGTTGGCAGCGTAGACAGCTTCAGTCTTGCCGTCGGACAGCGGCTTGCCGTTCTCAAGGGTGATGAGACGGGCAATGTCCTCGGCGTTCTCGATCATGAGATCGTACCAGCGGCGGAGCAGGCGGGCCCGCTGGCGCGCCGGGGTCTTGCGGAAGGTCTTGAATGCGGCGGCGGCGGCTGCGATGGCGGCCTCGGTGTCCTGCCCGTCAAACTCGGGGCATCTCGCCACCTCTTCAAGGGTCGAGGGGTCTGCAGCGTAGGCACAGTGACGTTAGCTCCATGGATCTCTCATAGATTCATGTGTCGCCCCCCTGAGGGAGCTTGGTTGGTTGGAGCGCTTACTCTCGACCGCAAAGACCTTGCCAGACTTTGCAGCGACCCATTGGCCGTTGACGTAGCAGGACGTCTTGAGGAGCGTAGGGTCGTTGAGCTGCAGAGGAAAAGAGATCCGGTGTTAGTGGAGGCTGTATCGCAGTTGTTGGGAAGTGGTCCAAGACAGCTAATAAGAAAGGTGCGACAAGGGGGGGAGGGATGGATGCCATGCTACACACCTTGGAAGCCATGGTGATGCTTGTCTACGTCGACTGTTGGTGGTGAGGGAATGTGAGACCCGGCAAGAGAACGCTTTGTGATGATGGGATGGTGGAAGACGAGCTCTTCTTTGTCTCTTGTCCTTTTTCTATTCTTGCTTACAACACGACACGTCCAGTTCCACGAGCTTCCCCTCTCCTTCCCGGCTCTTGTCTTTTTGATATACCCAAGTCCAAAGGCTAGGCTCGAGTTTGACCGAGGACACGGCACGGCAATGTCCCGGGCTGTCACGGTGCACGTTGCTGAGTCGTCCACCATGACGCTGCCCTGCCGTTTCGCGAGCGCAATTGAGGCCGTGAACTGAAGCCGCCCGCGATGCCGGTTCCGTGAGGGTACTCTTACAGACGGCACCGACTGAGGGCCGGGCCGGGCATGGGCGTGTGAGATGGGAGGGCGTGTCATGGATGGTGAACGGCTGGGAAGCGAGGTGTGACATTAACCAAGAACAGGATGTGGGCGTGTCATGTGCCTTGGATTCTGGGTAGAGATCCCCATCGGGAGCTGGTGGATGTGGGGAATGGAGAAGAAAAAAAAATAGTCATGGGAGGTCTGGTGGCCGGAGCAAGAGCAAGAAGCAAGCGGCAAGGTCTAGTGACGATGGAGAACCGTGGTAAAAACTGGGAATTCAGTGGAGATTGGATTCAAGTTATCCACGGGGTTCTCCAGGTTCAGGCTTGGTCTCTCGGTGCCGCCGTTGATACACACAGACTCTTTTTTTCTTCATCGTGAGCCGGTGGGGGAAAGTCGAGTCTCCAGATTATGGTCGACACCGGGCCTGTCATGACAGAACCTTCCAGGCGCTCTGACCACTGGACTCGCAGGGGATCTTGCAGTGCCGACAGCGCTCACAGCGCCTAGGTGATCCCCGGGGCCGCTACCGACGATCCAATGTCCGGGGCGTTCGAGTCCCAGATGGTGGGGGTACATGTTTGTCTCTCACAGCGAGGTCATCAATGCCTAGGGCAGTGGTAGTACTGAGAGATCACTGGTACAGAGCTTCATGTAGAGTACCACTCAGCCTCCCACATCTCTTCTCCCCCATGAACATGAACCATCAGGCATGGACTCGCTTCGGTATCGTACATCCCCGTCCTCGGTACCTCCGCCGACTTCCACCATCGAGGCCAGGGTACATGTTCGCCACGCAGAACACCCACCAAGTGCCGGGTCCCCCTCCCTGCCGTTCCTCCCACCGAGCGGGTACCTACCTGTTTACCTGGCATCCCTCCCGTCCGCTGGACGGAGGTACAAGTGGCGGCGCGTCTGAGGTCTCGTGAGCTTCCCCCCTCCGGCTGCGAGCCGGTCGGTCTCTCGACTCCGGTCCCACGGTTGATTCTCTCCCTCTGCTTGCGCCTGCCACTGTGGCCATGAGCCGCAACAACCATCGGAGAGGGGCAGGCGGGCTTGTCGAGGCCCTCCACGCCTGCCACGGCCTTCCAATTGCCTTCCCGATCTTGGTTGGTGCCACTCCTTCTTCGTCGTCGTCCATGGCAGCTCCGAAGCCGCCGCCGATTGCTATAATAGCTCCTCCCCCGACGTCCATCTTGACCTCGATTCTTCTCCAGGACATCCAGACTCTCTATCCTCGCACACACACTTGATACCCCAGAGGAAACACAGTCAATCCCCTTCAGAGATCTTCATCAACACCTTCAAGATGCCTTCCTTCGTCGAGACTCCCGTCACCACGGAGATCCCCGGCCCCGTCTCCAAGGCCAGCACCAAGCGCCTCGATGCCATCTTCGATGCCCGTGCTGTCCACTTCGTGGTCGACTACGACAAGTCCCATGACAACTAGTACGATTCAATTGTTCCTCATACAGACTCCAATGGCTAACAAACTCGCAGCATTGTCGATGTCGACGGCAACAAGTACCTCGATGTCTACGCCCAGATCGCCTCCATCCCCGTCGGCTACAACAACGACACCCTGATCGAGGCTGCCAAGTCCCCCGAGATGGCCTCTGCCCTCGTCAACCGACCTGCCATGGGCAACTTCCCCTCCGACCAGTGGGTCGACATCCTCCGCAACGGCCTCATGAAGGTCGCCCCCAAGGGCCTCAGCTACATCTTCACTGCTCAGTCCGGCTCCGAGGCCAACGAGCTGGCCTACAAGGCCGCCTTCATGCTCTACCGCCGCCGCCAGCGTGGTGAGGGTGTCGACTGGAACGAGGAGGAGATCAACTCCTGCCTCGAGAACTCCAAGCCCGGCTCCCCCGAGCTCGCCATCATGAGCTTCCGCAACTCTTTCCACGGCCGTGGCTTCGGCTCTCTCTCCACCACCCGCTCCAAGGCCGTCCACAAGCTTGATATCCCCAGCTTCAACTGGCCCCAGGCTCCCTTCCCTGCCCTCAAGTACCCTCTCGAGGAGCACGCCGATGAGAACGCCGCCGAGGAGAAGCGATGCCTCGAGGAGGTTGAGCGTATCATCACCTCATGGCACTGCCCCGTTGCTGGTCTCATCGTTGAGCCCATCCAGTCCGAGGGTGGTGACAACCACGCCTCCCCTGCCTTCTTCCAGGGTCTCCGTGACATCACCAAGCGACACGGCACCTGCCTCATCGCCGATGAGGTCCAGACTGGCTTCGGTGCCACTGGTTCCTTCTGGGGCCACGACCACTGGAACCTGAGCTCTCCCCCTGACATGGTCACCTTCTCCAAGAAGGCCCAGACTGCCGGCTACTTCTTCGGCAACGAGATGCTCATCCCCGACAAGGCCTACCGCCAGTTCAACACCTGGATCGGCGACCCTGCCCGTGTCATCATGTGCAAGGCTGTCATCCAGGAGATCCTGGACAACAAGCTGGTTGAGCAGACTGCCCGCGTCGGCACCCACCTGTACGCCGAGCTCTCCCGCCTGGCTGCCAAGTACCCCGACTACATCAAGAACCTCCGAGGCAAGGGCCAGGGCACCTTCATCGCCTTCGACACCAAGGACCCTGCTGCTCTCGTCCGCTCCATGCGCCACATTGGCGTCAACATTGGAACCTGCGGCAAGAACACTGTCCGCCTCCGACCCATGCTCATCTTCGAGGAGCAGCACATTCCTATCCTTGTCAACGCCTTCGACAAGGTCATTGGCGCTCTGTAAGATGTCTGTGAAGTACTACTAAGGGGGGTCAACGGGAACTGGGATTTTATGCATCATCATGTCTACTACTAGCGTTGCATTTTTTGGGACATGTTTTATGGGAAAAGAAAAAGGAGACGAATTGTTCGAATAAACTGGTAATACCTGAGTAGGAACAGACGGGCGTCGATCATGACGGAAGTAGTTCCACGCAAGGCGTACAATTTAGGTACTGGAAATCAAACAAAATTACCATTACTCTGCTTGTCTTTGTGGATTATGATATGTGAATAATCAATGTGAGACTGCGAGTTCAGACAGCGCATAGTATCGGTATATCCATTGCCAAGCACTCAAGGAATCACATACCCACTCGATGCTACTCACCTCGCAGCAACTTTGGGTCATGAACCCTGAACCAAGACAACTCGATCTCGGCATTGGGATTGGGATTGAGATTGAGATTTACAAGCTGCGCTCGAGCATCTTGGCATGCTGTATCACTTGTCATGGCCACTCAACACCCAGCTCAAGCTGCACGTCGGTGCCTGTCCCCCCCAAACGCCGGCCATTGCCGACTTGGCTCGGCATTGCTCTCGTTCTCCGGTCTCAAGACATAACCCGTTGGGGATAATTGAACCGCGGAGGCGGGCGGGGGAGGGCGAGAAAGGAAGGCTCTGCCACGTGCTGATCTTACCTATCACATAGAGGAGGCGAACGACTGCAAATCGGGGAGACATGCAGTTTCAATACACAGGAGAGGCGCACGCAGGCCTCCGTCGAGACCACAGAGACGAGGCGTGTGCGAGTGCAGTCTGCCCGTCGACCAGGGACTGGGGGTCCAGAAGTCCTCTGTGGCTTGCAGTAGCTGGTGGGAGGGGGACATTGGCATTCGTCGCTGCGGCAGTTCGGCGCCTGCAGACGAGGGACTCAGAACGCAGCAGAGGATCGGGGCAAATCTGAGGTGCCAAGGGCGATGGATGATGCAGTGAGAAGGATCCATGTCGGATTCGGCCGGTCGAGGGTGAGCTCCGATGCCATCGAGTGGTTAGAGAGATACCGAATGCCGTGGGAGAATGGGTTGGTGAGCTGCAAGATGCAATCTCGAGACCCATCTTGTGCAACAGCCGATCCACCTTGCTTATTCCTCCCACCCTTGTGGTTATTTCCTGTTGCATCTCGATCAGAATGTCAAGAGGGAGAGGCTCTCGTGTCCTCGTCTGTCTGGACGGCATGCCAAGAGGGGATAGTCGTGGAGGGAAGAGGTTGGGCGCCTTGCCATGTATGCAGGTCTGAGGCAGCCACCAGAGTGAGATGGTGTACAGCCGCCAAGCTATGCGAGCCATTGATAAGCCCCAACGTCCCCGTGAGGGCGCCAGGAGTGAGGATAATGGCTAAATAGGCTGCCGGAGCCGAGTCAGCGAGGCTCGGGTACTGAGCGGTGCGCGCGTTCACCGCGGTCTGGGGTAAATCGGCCGTGTCTCAAGCCCGGCTGATGGACGGGACGGCACGCCGATGGTCAGGGGCGTCGCTGCTCGGAACCGACAAAGCCCAACGTTGCATCCAGGGGACATCGACGACATGGAGCTAACGTGCTCATGTGACAGAGGCTTGCTCTATTGACTGGACGGTATGCCAGGAGGATGTGACATGGGATGGAAGGAGATGGTTTGTTGGAAGGGTAGCGAATTTGTACAATGCTGATGATATGTCCGTGGTCGTCGATGCAGAAGCTGGGGATCGGAAACTATCTCGCATCCTGGGCACGGCTATCACCACCAGGGGCCGAGCTCCATGGACGGGAAGCAAGGCAAGGGTCCTGCACTGCACGCGGGTGCTGGCTGTCAGTCAGGACCTGCTTTGGCTCTTGGGAAGGGGATTGGAAGATCTCGAGAATCGTCGTCATGGTGCTCGATAAGCGGTCAACCCCCGCAAAAACCAAGGCATAACCCATGAGGGGGAGGCATTACGAATCCATGGATGGCAGTGCTGCTGCTGCCATGCCTGTCGGCCTGCCTTGGATGTTTTGGAGTTGGCTCAAAGACAAAGGCCCCTTGTCATTGATGAGTGTCAATCAAATCAAAGTGAGGCGTTTGTGGTCCGTGAAGACGTGCGACATCTCATGCGGCGTGTCGAAGAAGAGTGGGGGACTGGGACTGGACGTGTCGTGTCGTCCATGTCAGTTGGTCAGTGCGGTAGAGTTATCCAAGCCCACGGCTCTGCTCGTCCGTAAGAATGCTCCGTCTGGCGTAGACCATGTCTCGATCGGGGAGTCGAGCAGCAGAGGCTGGTTGGCGAAGGGGAGCCTTGGTGGACGGAATCCCCATACCAGCACCCATGTCCGATCCATGTGGCATCTTCCCCCAGCTTCGATGCGTGCAATGTCATTTGTCTGCGCAGGGGCTTGGTGGATTATGGATGCACCGCATCTGCTGACCAAGACGCCATTTCCCAGCAGCTGCGGCCGATTAGGCTGTGATGTGATATGGTTGCGTCTGCTCTTGGACGGCTCCATGAGCGCCTTGCGGTCAATTGTATCAATGAAGCTTTGCCAAGGGTCGTCGAGAACAAGGGGTAGCCCGTTATCAATTGATGAATGGCGCCTTCCTCGTAGCTATCCGACCGTCATCCCCATGTATCGTCCCCGCTCCGCCCCGCCCCGCCCCGCTCTAAAGAGGTGCTTCTAGGCACGGCGCTAGTCCCGATGAGGTGAGCCGGCGATTGGCATCAGCTCGTGGTCGATGGTGTCTTTTCAGGTTCCCTCTGTCATCCTTGTGGATTTCCCTGTCATCTGCACGAAGCGCGGACCCATCTGCAGTCGCATTGCCTCCCGTTGTGTACGCTGTCTCGCCTTTGTTTTTACCTCCAGGTTCTTAGCAGTCTTCCCTCAGCCTTCCAGTTGCGTGGACAGGCCTCGCCTAGCCATCCTGGCATATTCCCCTGGCCGCATCTTCATCAAGCTCCACACAGGGTCGTAGAAGAACAAACTTGGAATAACGTCACCCTCCCGTTGCATCCGTTCCTCATTTTAACAGATTCCAATTTCCCACCCTGACAAAGGAAGGAAAGAGAGGAACAGAAGAAAAGCGACCCTGTCCATGCGGCCATGCCACGCTCCTCTGACGCCCTGTGACGCCGTCTACACCTATCGCTGCCACTCAGCAACCAGCCCGCCCACCTTAAGCACGCTCGCGCCCCCTCCCGAGTCAAGGCCTGACGACAGGCCGATGAGTGAGCGATCGCCAACCAAGTCAAGTGCGGCGGCGCGTCGAGGCACATCCTGCACGGCACGGTTGCTACCAACAATCTAAAACCGTCCATCCCCAAGGAAGAGAGGCCGAGACCCTCCTGCGCAAATCCTCGCCTCCCCTAGGCACTCGCTCGCTCGCTCGCTGCAGTCTGAAAAAGCAAAGTGTTGGCTCGCCATCTGCTGCAACCAATTGGCGTTGCGCACCAACCAGCTCGTCTGGTCGACCATCGTGGGCTTGCAGCAACAGCAATCCCGATTCACAGCATCAAAGGCCCCTCAGCACCTGCAACAAGCAGCAAGCCACGACAAGCATCAGCATCAGCATCAACCTACCTAGCCCCTCCAGGGGTTGTAGATAGACTACTAGTGCCCTCCCCAAAGTCTCGAACATCAAACTCGCAATCTGGAAGCTCTCGGCTGTCTTGACCATCGCGGCTCATTTGTTTCTTTTTGAACCACTCAAAACGCTCATCTTGTCTCAGCCGTCGCCTCTTCAGCTCCCACAACCATCAAGGTTCCCCTTCCCAGCATACACGTCAACCTGGGGAAACGTCAGCTCAAGTCCAACAACACAACACAGCCAGCTGCTACTAGCATCCGTCGTCTTGGTGCGGGCGCTTTACTCGCTCTTACTGGCCTCCGCCGGGTTTCAAGCGGCTTCTACGGACACGACGGAGTCGACGGACTGTCTTGCTGCGACTCCGCCAACGCCACTAAAATTGGCGCTAGCCGCGATCCCCGCGTCTTACTTATCTCTTCTGTTCCTCTCCTTCGTCTCGCTCCGGTCTCTCATCTCGTTCGGCTAACAAGACGCCCGCGGTTCTCTGACCACGAAAAAGTCACAAGTCACGACTTGACTCGACTCACTGGCCACCTATTTACCTGCCTAGTCCAAAAGAAAGGCACCGTGGTCTGCTCCCCCACCAGCAACCCAGAAAACCCACTCCGGACCCGAAACGAACGACCTGACCTTGTCAACCTTGCTCGCTGCAACTGGAGTTTTTTGTGGGAAAGCTGACATTGCTGTCGACTGTGCTGCTGGCTGCTGGCTACTGGCTCCTGTACCTAGGCCTTGTCGCTGTCACCTTTTTGGCTGCCACTGCCACTGCTGCCGCTCCGCTGCGCATCCACCCGCAGGGTCTTGGATGGAGCCTTTTGCCTCACAAGCCTCGATCTAGTTGTGAGCCGCAAAACTCCCGTGATCCCCTCAACCTAAACCTTCAACCTCACCTCACACATATCTTCCGACCCTCCACAACCCTCGCCTATCGCCGTTCTGCTGAACCCTCCGGCTCTCCACGCCTTTTTTGCTGGGATCTACGGGCTTCCCCGTCGCTCGAGGTCCCAGGAGTCCTTCCATCCCGCCCGCCGCAATCGGCCCCGCGCCGTCGCGCGCGTCCTCCTGAATGGACAACCAACAACAGAGCCTGCAAAAGCACAGGCAGCGCCGTGAGGCCGAAAGAGAGCGCAAGCGAGCCCTTCGAGCGTAAGTCTCCCGCCTTTCCCGCAGTTGCGACCTGTCGATTCTTCGCCGCAATGCCTCGTAGGACCGCGGATCAGTCTTGGGTAAGGGCCGGCTGTCTCTCTGCCTGAAGTCGGATTACGGCCGTGCCCACATCAGCCTTGTCGCCATCTACCTCATTCGGCTCCTCGACATCCAATCATCCCTTCTGTCCTTCGGTCTACTCCGATATTCGCTCTACTTCCGTCGGCGCGACCCTGATGCTAACTCACTGTCTGCAGTTGCGATGGCTGCCGACGCCAAAAGGAGAAGTGTGATGGCGGCGTCCCGTGCCGAAGATGCACACGGCTGCATCGCCAATGCGAGTTCCTAGGTCCTACCGCGCGAGATGCCGACGGCGGTGACGGTACTGCAAGGTAACTTTCTGCGCCGTTGTTCCACCGCCGATATGCGTCACAGCCGTTGCTAACGTTCGGCTCTTGCCTGTGACAGGAACCGGTCTGGCGCAAGCAACGCCGAGCTTCTCCAGCGCATCGCCCACATGGAAAAGATCATCACGCACTATGCCGGCAACATCCCCCTCGACCCCGAATCGATCAAGGCCATGGCCGAGGCTGTCGACAACAAGAACCCTGACATAGCACAAGTCCACCGACAGGTGCCCGTTGTGGGATCACCGGGCTCCGACTACTTGGGCGTCGATGATGAGAACTATACAGTCCAGCCCCTGGACAACAACACCACTCGTGAGACTCACCGCTGCTTGCGACAATTGATTCTAGGCGGATCGGCTAATCTCGTGTTCAAGATTACTCGGGCGAGTTCTCCCATTGGAACTTTTCGATGCGAATAAAACAGTGGATCGAGCAGTGTGTGCCAGACCGCCACGTACGTCTTTTCCTGCACCCCATTTGCCATGATAATTCTAAAATTCGGTCTGGATAGGATGCACCAGGGACTCTCAGCTTCAAGGAGTATTACCGAGCCGAGGAGCTGCAGTCGGCTACCAACACTCAAACATCCCTCTCAGCGCTACCGCCTCGATACGTTGCCGAATTTCTAGTCCAGGCGTTCTACAAGCATGCCGAAACCAACTATTTCTACGTCGAAAGGGCGTGGCTCGCCGAGCAACTTGATCTAATTTACCAGAACCCCGGGGCCATGTCTCGTCGCGAAGTCGGCACGCTCTGCATGATTTGGATCATCTTTGCCATCGGCACCCAGTACGCCTATTTGGATTCTCGCACAGGAAGAGATGACCACGGAAAGGGGGCCGATGCAAGCCCATTCTCAGAGGACACCATAGGCGTCATGTTCTATCAGCAAGCCTGCAAGCTCGTTCCCGACGTTATCACGGTGGCCTCGCTCGAGAGTGTCCAAGCGATTCTCCTCATTGGCATTTACACTCTGCCCCTGGATGCTTCGGGGCTGTCGTACATCTACCTCAACCTCGCTGTGAAACTGGCTATCCAGAATGGTATGCACAGGAAGTGGCCGGCCGAAGGGCTTGACCCCTACGTCCGTGAGACGAGGAATCGCGTGTGGTGGACAGCCTATACAACCGAGAAGTATGTTCTGGCCGATACAACAATCTCACATCAGGAGACTAACACGTAGGTAGGAGAGTTGGGATCTATCACGGACGACCTCTATCCATCCAGAGCAAGGATGTGGATGCGGAGATGCCTGCCGATCGACCCGACATCATGCCATCCAACCCCGCGAATGTCGCGCACATGCTCGCGACGCTGCGGCTGAATCAGGCCCTTGGAAAGATCGCACACGAGATGTAAGTCAATTGCGCCACGCCAAGATGGTCCCCCCTGAAGGATCCTGGGCTGACAACCGCCAACAGATCAGTGCTTCGAACATCCCAGAAACATGAGATTAACGAAGGCCTGCAGCGGGTTATCGACATGAAGGAGGAGCTTCGGAAGTGGTGGGATTCACTCCCCGAGACGGCATTCCGCAAGGAGATCAACCTGCAGAACCCAATCTCGCGAGCGGACATGCATCTGAAGCTGGAGTACTGTCTTCTGCGCATGTATGCTGGGAGACCCTTCATCTTCCCCCGTGAGGCCATCCGGGGTAACGCAAGTACCTCGAGTTCGCCGGCCGACTCGAACAACCAGCGACCCAACACCCCCCACAAGTCGAACCCCCGTTCCATCCTGGTTGCAGACTGCGTCGAGGCTGCGTTGACCATCGTGGAGACGTGTCACTTGCTGCAGAGCACCATCGGCCTTGCACGTGCATCCTACACCGAGTTCAGCTCTTGTCGAGCTGCCCTGCTCGTCGTCATCACCCAATGCCTGCAGAAGAAGACCGACAGGCTGCGCGATGGTCTCCGCACCGGCATGGCTATGATCAAGGAGATGTCGGCCGGTGGCGAGTCGGCCCGCTCTGAGGCGTCCTTGATTGAGGTCTTTGAGCGCGCCATCTCGCGGCTGGACGCTACCGCTGATCCCTCGGGTAGAGAGACGGACTACTCGAGGTTCAAGAAGTGGGAGCTTCTGTGGAAGAATGATGTGCCGGCCCCAGAGATTAGGCACGAATCTTCACCCGAGGCTTCCATGCCGCTGCCCCCCAACCCGAATGCATTCTGGAGGGGAACAGGCAGCACAAGTCGCCCAGGCATGCCGGCCATGCACGCAGCCAGCCCCTTTATGGGTATGGACGCGACCTTCCCATCTGTGCCACAGGTCATGGATGAGTTCTCGACTCTGTTTGGATATGGCTTTGGTCCTAGCCCTGAAAGCATGGCTGGCACCGCCAACGGGGGTATGTGGATGGGACCTTGAACGGTTTCGGATTTCTTCCTTGAGCCCTGTATGGGCTGAAGGAAGCTGGAGGAAACACATGCAGGCCCCTCGGAGGCGTCCATCGGGGCGGGCGTTCGGCTGAGATGCCTGGAACGCCCGGCCCAGAGGATGGGATGCCATGGACCGATTGAAGCACTATCTCGCAGGAGTCGCAGACCTGAAAAGTTCCGGGATGCTTTGCTATTCATCCCTCGCGCTTAGGAGGCGTGTCCAGAGGACGCTGCTGCTGGACCATGTCAGCTCGAACAGCAACCGAGTCCAGCAGCACGCCCTGGATACACCAGGGCTCATAAGCTCCAAGGCCCATGCCCTTGGAGCGAACAAGGCCACGCCATCCAGTGTATCCCGTGCACAGGGCGACGGGGTACCGAGCCACTATCGCGAGGAGAAGCGAAAAAAAAAAACTACGTTGTGTAAGACGGGATGCTCACAGAAAACTGGACCGAGTTCACGAGAGATTGACAGTTCGTCGTTATTTTTATTTGTTTTACGGGTTCACAGCCACCATCTACAATTCTTACCTATGTTGTCGGGTCGGTTCTGTTCTGGAGAGGCACAAGTCATACATACATACTATACTATATATCTAGTGGAGGTTATCTGTACTTTCTGGGACGGTGTATCGGAGCATAGGTGGGATGAATGCTGTCGACCAAGGGCAGGATAAAAAGTAAAGAGTCGCAAAGAAAATATTCCATGTGCACAACGGTTGCTCATCCACCGTACATTGGATTACCATATAGTTACAATGATACCAAGTCGTCGTTTTATTTGCTTGTCTCCGCCGCGCGCACAGTATCGAGCTGAAATTGAGAGCTAGGTCTGATGGTATTTGGTTATGAAACATCGTGTCATTCAATATGGACTATCCAACATAAACACCCCCATAATTAGTGACCATAGACTATTGATACAGTTTTCATCCCTAGAGCATCCAGGCGTGAGCGAGGAGAAACATCTCCACTCCCTGCCCCATAACCCAGAGGTTGTTTTAACCACGCATAGTCTGTCGCTTCTGCGACTTGCGCATCTCCTTCTCTCTCTCCTTGTCGAGATACTTCTTCTGGGCCTTGGCGTCGAGACCCTTGAGGTCAGCGTCACGCTTAGCCTTGCGAGACTTCTCCTTCTCTACAAGGCGCTCCTCCTGGCGCTGATCCTCGGCCAGCTTCTTAATCTCGGCGATGGCGTTCTCACGGGTGTTGCGGACCTTCTTGGTGACCTCGGGGCGGAAGTGGGCAACCTTGACGAGGGCATCTGGAAGCTGCAGGAAGCATGAGAAGAGAGGCAGGAGCTTCTCGTAGTTGCCGTTCGAGGGAATGCGGTACTTGAGGAAGAGGCGCTTGCGAGGAGAGGTCTCCTCGATGGTAATGGGCTTGTCGGTGGGCTGGTCGGAGATGATGAGGTACTCAAACAGGTCGCCAGCGTTCTGAACAGCCTCAATGAGCTCGGGGGTGAGGAGGGCATCGGTAACCTCGGCGCTCTCGCTCATGACAGTCAGCCAGAGGGGCAGCTTGGGGTTGTCCTTGGTGAAGGTGAGGGACAAGTCGTATCGCTGATCGCGAACTTGGCGCATGACATCCTTGTGAACAACAGCCCAGACGAAGCCATCGTAGGTGCTCTTGGAGTCCTTGGCGCGGACCTCGGCGGCGCCGGGGAGAGCGGGCACAGTGAGGTTCTCCTTGCCATCAAAAGGATAGATCAATGCCTCAGCGACGTCGTGGGGAGCGTCGAAGGACTCGACGAAGAAGCCAATGATGTGCTCGAATCCGTTGACAATGGGGTTGAACTTCTTGGTCAGAGTAAGCTTGACGTCCATGAAAGCCGTGTTCTGTCGGCCGGTGGCGTAAGTCGCAAACTCGAAGAGCGACTTCTCCTTGATCAGAGTATCGGGCTTGACATCATTGTCCAAGGTGGGGACGCCGCCGAAGCCAACGAGAGCGAATTCCTTCTGGAGAGTAGGAGCATGAGCGCGTATCCAAGCCTTGGCCCTAGAACGGTTGCGGGTTGCGCCAATCATGTGCAGAAGGAAGATGAAGCTCGAAATGATGAGGATGATGCCCTCAAGCTTGAACTCGGAGAGGGAGTGGCGCTCGTGGATGTTGTACCACTTGGTGTAGGGAGGAGCGGTGACGGCGGGAGCAACGCTCTCAGTAGAGGCATCCGGCACGACGGGCTCAGGAGCCGGGCTGGCAGCTTCGGCGAAGTCGGCAAAGTCTGGAGGATGCGGTCGCGCGCGTCAGTCATGATGCTATCTCCACGCGCCGCAGTGTGGCGCAATTATCAAGACTTGGGGGATAAGAGAGAGGAGGGGGCCAGATGAACTCACCCGAATCGGGGCTCGCGACAGGCTCCTCAGCAGGCTTGCCGCCTCCAAAGGCGTTCTTGAAGAAGGAGGCCATGATTGGGGGGGATTTGATGGAGGTTAGGGAGCGTCGGGCGGGAGAGGGAGGAGGAGAGGAGAAGAGGAGAGCGAAGAGGCCAACGGCGCCAGATGGCAGAAAATTGGAGCTGGAGGCCAAGGGCAGGGCAATCAATGAGGAGAGGAGAGCTCCTGCTCAATGCGGATGGCACTGTGGGGCAGCCCGAATCTCTGGGGTGCATGCGCCTTTCTACATCTCGGTCGGAGTTAGGTAAACGTTATGGTCACATTAGACGTCTTGAATCCTGTTGTAACCCTATAATACTTTATTTTTGACAGTCTTCTTGAGCAGCATATTCCCAGGTTGATGCTCCCCTACTAGGGAACAATTGTCCAAGGTTGTCAAGATTCTTCTAGATCATGCAAGGAACAATTGGAGCGAAAAGACGTGAACCATCTGAATGTCACGCCATTCGTCCCATCCCACCCCTGAGCCCGTTGGCCAAAGCCGTTGGCTCTGCGTCAGCATGCCGTGAGTAGAAATTACGATGAAAGAATGCAAGTCTGTTTTTTAATAGTCCGGTATTCAGAGTAAGCTTAATTATGAGGGTTGCCGGCAATACAATGTATGTCGAATCACATTTTATCACTCAGAGTCATCCTCAAAGCCACACTGCCTCTTCTAGTCACCAAGGAAATATCTTCATCATGAATGCTATGTTCAGGGAAGTACACAAGTCATCTACCAAGACTCAGACGATGGATTGGCAGCGTGCGTTTCATTGTCATAGAAGAAACTTGTCACAACATACAGCTCTACTAAACAGTCTGGTATTAACCAATCAGCATATGAAGATATCAGTCTAAGTTGTCGCTGTACCAAGAATCAACGTTGTACAGAAGCATTCTGGAAGAGCGAACGCCTCAGACACAGCCGTCGAGCTAGTGGTTATCACGTCTGAGGGGGAAAAGTGGGCCCGTTCCCCTGCCAACGCCTCGTGACCTCATTCGAGTTGACTTTCATGATGCCCAAAGAGCGATTGAGAGAGAACCAAAACTCTCAGCAGTTTTGCAGCAAGAGTAAAAATGTCGCGAAACACTACAACACGAAAATATGGCAAGCAATCAAAGCGCTCAAAGGCCGAGCGCCTGTTCGCCGAGCTACCACAGAGCCCAATACGGACGAAACCAGCACACAAGCACAAGGAAGACTCAATATCCTTCCTGACGCAGAAAATATCATCAATTAAAATCGACAAGGAAAAGCCTTCCACCACAAAAGCGCGGAGGTCGAAAAAACAGGCGCCCCCTATCGAGACACCTGTTGTTGAGGTTGCTGCTCCCCCAGAACAGGCCAAGCCACTGGAGGAGCCCAAAGAAGATGCTTCACTAGCCGAAGAGCCAACTTTGGATACAACAAAAGAAGGAGAAGAAGACGAAGAGCCGGCTGAACCCCCAGAAGTCGAGCAAGCTCCGATAGGAGTCGTTGAGAATGCCACCCAAGAAGTTCAAGAGCCACCACTCCGAACTCTGACCTGGGATGACGTCTGCCCGCCAGGCGACAAGATCGACAAAATTGCCGAAGCATCTTTCGCCGAAATCTATCGTGTCAGAAATGACCGAGGAACAAGTATTATTAAAGTTATACGGCTACCCTCACCCATCAAACCACAAACCAAGGCTCAAGTGCGCTCTGGTCTTGTCGACGAAGAGCCGCATTCCGAACAGGACATTCAGGGTGAACTTCAAATCTCGGAATGGCTGGCAGATATCCCAGGATTTGTGATATACAAGGAACGATATGTTGTCCAAGGGAAAACGACAAGGGAGCTGCTCGAGACACATCAATTGTTCCAGAAGAAGATGAAACGACAAGATCCGGACAGGGCTCAGTTCTATCCTTCACCAAGTCGGTACTTGGACGACACGCAGTTTCTGGTTATTGAGCTGGGCGATGCTGGGACGGCGCTCGAGGATTGGAACTTGACGACCGAGAGCCAACTATGGGATATCTTTCTCCTACAGGCCATTGCTCTAGCGAGAGCGGAGGACCTTGTCATGTTTGAGGTGGGTCGCCTTAGAAATGGATGAGAGTTAGTCGCTAACTAGGACAGCATCGCGACCTTCATGAGGGCAACCTGTGCATCAGGCAAGTCAAGCCGCCCAAGAAGATGGGACCCCCATCCAAGGGCTTCTTTGGCTTCTCAGGCCTCGATATCACCATACTGGATTATGGTTTATCGCGAGGGGAAGACCTCTCTATTGACGATGCGACACCTGTGGCTTACGATCTTGAAAAGGATCTCGGCATTTTCACCAGCACTCACGCACCACAATGCAAAGTCTATCGTCAAATGCGATCATTCCTACTTCGCGCAGATCGGACCTGTCTTCCACCAGAAGCTCACAATACTCCATACGCCAAGGGCATAGATGGCCCGCTCTCTTGGGATGCATATGCTCCTTATACCAACGTGCTGTGGCTCGCATACCTCTACGAGTACCTGACGGAACATTTCGCCGGTGATAAGAAGGAGCTTGCACGGTTCAAGAAGGAGACACGGGAGATGTGGAAATACTTGAACCCAGACGCAGATGAGGACGTGCCGTGCTTTGGTTGCGCAGCAGATGTGGTCTGCTTTGCGGTCGAAGCTGGCTGGATGCGACAGGAGCAGCTGAACGGGGCGGAGGAATCAATTGCTGAGCGAGAAGACAGCATCATCACGACTCGCGAGGAGCTGAGGGAGGACACGCAGGAGAGGACACCACTGAGGAGGTCAACACGGAAGCGATAATCGACTGTTGGCACCGAATAGGCAGCGGGAGTTGGGCTGGACAATGGTTTCATTTTGGATAAGGCGTTTGGAAGAGGCGATACCATATTCTTGGTCATCTAGATGTCATGGCAGTTTACAGCGAGTTTAGAAACAATAGCCGATTGGATATTACTTTTGCGCCGGCTCAAACCTACCATCTACAGTACAATTCTCGAATGTGTGGGTGTGTTGTGCCCGAATGCCCTAATTAGGAAATATGTTGATGTTTTGGTCGTGAGGTTGAAGGTTGAAGGCTGAAGTCGCAAGTTCCAGGCCCGCTCCGCCGGAGAACTAGAGGGTTTCGGATAAGAATGGCATCATTCAGGAACGTATTGTTTTCCTTTTTGCTCCCCTCCTTTTGCTTTTTGAATCATTTCTCAGAGGCATTGTTGTTTTTTTAGTTGTTGCTGAGGAAGTAAGCGTTAGCGCGGAGAGCAGCTCGTGACGAGTTGCCGGGAAGAAGTCCGCCGAAGCCGCAACGATGCGCCAAAACTAGCGGTGATGATGGACTCGGCTCTCTTTGAGGCTTGGCTAGGTAGGCGGTGGATGGGTCACGGCCTCGTTCCGACGCTCTGGAAGGAAACCACGTATGTTGTGCTGTGACCGGCTGATCTACTACGTATGTAAACAACGGAGGAGAAGCAAAACACAGAAGGTCGTGGGAATAATGGCACGCGAGTGTAGGTCATTGGACCTGACGGGAAATGAAGATGTAACGGGTGCACCAACGAGTGTTGTGTTATTCACAGGCATTCCCCAGGTTTCCGGACTAGTCCCCTCACGGACCGGGCATGCGATGGGGGATGAATCGGTGAGGCCTTGGACTGGAGCCGAGGCATATGGAGGAGGCTGGCGAATGATGGATGGAGCAGTGAATAAACAGCAGAGAGAAGATGTGCTAAATAAAGATATGCTCGAGACCAAGCAATGAATGTGCTATATTGCACGGAATAGAATATATTGGGTGTCTGCGCAGATATCGTACCTATCCCATCAACAACAATGGACGGCCTCCACATCGGCCACGGTTCCGTCCCCGTTGTCGGCTTCAGCGCCTCGCTCTCACTGAAGACGTGGACGGCTGGAAATTAAGCACGGCCCCCCGCCCGGACCAACCCGAGTTGATGTTGTCGAAAGGTGCCGAGGCTAAAATCACCTGGAAGGCCGAGAGAGATGGGGGGCGCTGGCACCTGCGCTACTGTGCTGGGAAGGGTACCACCTGCAGTGGCTTCCTTTTTTTCTTCTTACTTGGTTGGTTGGCTTTAACTTCCCATCTTGGCCAGTGGAGGTTGATGAGCTGTTGCTTGTGCTGCCATGTTCCTGCCGCATGCCTGCTCCTTCCTGCAAACCTTCCTACGCAAACCACATGTCACGGCCGCCAGCTCCAAGTGACTTGGCTCCGTCCTTTTGAAATCATCTTCGGCCCCGACGCGTGCGCCGATGCAAATTTCCCTTTTTCCCTCTTGACCCCGTATTCCCTTTTATCATCCCGTCACCGCTCAATTGAACCATGAATCTGGGGTGATCTTCATCTGCTCATACTCGTCATTTCTCTCCTGTCCTGTCCCCGTCTCCGTTCGTACCGACCGGCCCCCTTCAGCTCGTCACCCGACCTCGGTACCTTCAAAGTCAACAATCAACGTGCCCGTTCATGTTGATGTTCAGCCTCGGGCTGTTCTCGCTGTTGATTCTCTAGCTGCTTCCGCTGTTGCTGCTGTTGGTCTGATCTACTTCATCACTCAGCTCCATCATCATGTCTGTCAACGGCCACCACACCGCATACAGTCCGACCGCCGTGTCGTCACCCGCGTCTCACGGTCTGTCCCACCACAACAACATCCTGACGGCATCCATCGCCTCGTCCACCTCATCCCGGCATCCGTCAGCGATATCCAAAACCTACCGCCAAGCCTCAACACTCTTCCTCACGCGTCGTCTTCCCGAAGCTCTGACAACCCTCCTCCCTCTCATAACTCCACCCGAAGCTATCGATGATGGCGAACCTGCACCAGTCACACGTGCCTCGAAGACAACACGCGTCAAGGTCTGGAGCTTGTATCTGACCATTCTCAATGCCATCATCGAGTTGGAACCCGAGGAGGGCAAGGATGCCTTTGGACACCAGGAGTGGAGAGCCTTGTGCACCAAGATTCGAGATGGAGAGATTTGGGACGAGGTCGCCAAGAATGGTTACCATGGCGTCGAGGGTGACGTCGATTCGGATGTTGTCATTAACCTGTAAGCCTTGCTGGAATGTACCCGTTTGAGACCCTTAGCTAACTGAGACAGGGCGACATTGCTGCTCGCACACGCTCGCGACCAGACCCTCAACCAGCACAAGCTCGAAGCTTACTTGGCCACCACAAACACCCCCGACCTCGACGTCGCGGGTCGGCTTGCCGAATCGCCGAGTTCGCGAACGTCCAATCGCTACCGATCTCCGGCCAAGGGAGCTAGCGGCGCCGACACCCCCAGAGACCTCAACGCCCGAGTCAAGATCCTCGAGCTATACACATTACACGTACTCTTGCGAAACAATGAGTGGGACTATGCCCGCGAGTTTATCAGCGCTAGCCCCGTCTTGGATGAAGAGCGTCGCGAAGCGTTCCTCCAGGCATTGCAGAGTCTCCATGAGGAGCAGCAAGAGCATGAGAGGCTTGAGAAGGAAGAGCGTCAACGGCAAGAAGACGAGCTGCGGAAAGAAATTGAGGAAGCCAAGAGACTGCGTGCTGAAAATGAACAGAAGGAGAGGAAGCGCATAGAGGAGGAGCGCGCAAAGCGCGAAGGGAGCGAAGTCGACTATGGAATTGACGAAACCCGAAGTCAAAGCGGGTCAACTCGGTCACGGCATTCCAGAGCACCATCAACCGCATCCTCGAGACCAGCCAAGCCAGCCCGATCATCGACAGCGCGGTCAAACGGTAAAGCTGTCCCGAATGGGAAGGCAATCTCGCAACCTCCTACGCTTACATCTCGTGCATCTATGGTTATCACACGGCTACGCGCCGTTATCGAGAACCTGGGGTCTACGCTCAACGCCAATCCCTCGCTCGTGCTCAAACTTTTGGCGTTTATTATGGGTTTCATTCTCATGTTTGGCCATGCCGGCCTTCGCGAGCGGGTCAAGCGGATACTAGCGGCCTCTTGGAATAAGGTCAAGGCGACAGCTGGGATGGGAGTCAAGGTCAGCTATATCTGACCGCTTTCTACTGTTGTATTATTTAGTGTCCTGCCGTTATAAGGAGTTTTTGGTATGGGACCTAGTATTTCAAAACCAGATATGATAATCACAGCTAAATTCTGTATCCTGTCATAAAGTCCAGAGACATGAATTGGCCAACTTGATCCAAAAACCGCATTTTCCCATCCTTGATAACGCCCATAACACCCGTGATGCCATGTTTAGAAGCTTGGCTTGATCTGATCCACAAACACCGCAATCCACGGCCCAACCCGGGCCACCGATTGGTTAATATTGCGTTGTACGATTCGTTTTCTTTTGATAGAATAACTAGACGAGGACACACAAGTCAGCAACCTGAAGCCTGATATTGGTCCAAGAACCATCCTACTCACATCTGTTCTTGAACTGCCGAGGTTTATAATCTTGGGACAACCGTCGCGGTCCTTCTCGAGGCGCGTGCACTCGAAGCAGTAAAAGGCGTCCGAGATGCCCTCACCGCCGCACACGACGCACTTGTTCTGGTAGTTGCCGAAGCTGCACTCGTCACAGATGCGCACGAGGGTCGTAGGGCGCACGTAGGAGTCGCATACGGGGCATTTTCCGTCGCACTTATCGCAGAGGCGGCCGATGGCGATGCCGGCCTGCTTGCGGCACATGACGAGATCGCTGGGGAGATGTCAGTCGAGTTGAGTTGGAGGGAGCGCGTTGAACTTACGGATGATGGCGAGACATGGTGATGAGCGCCGCGACGAATTTCACGGGAAACTGATAGGCCTCTCTGTTTGAGAAGTCTTGTGGTGGTGAAGGAGAGGCAAGAAGAGGGAGAGGTCGCAAAGCTGGAGGTTGGAGAGGTGAGTTTAGCGCTGGAGATTTCTCAGCCTTGCCGTGGTCTTCTGCCTGTTTCGAACGCCATGGCCAATCACGGCGCCACACTGCAGGCGGCCGAGGCGGGGCGCTTGTGGCTGGTGCCACTCTCGACGCCAGATTCCTCGACGTTTGCTCATTGTCAGTCCCACCTTCTTCAGCCTCGACAAGGGATCCATCATCCATCCTCCTTATCTACGCGCTCCAACGTCCGTGCCTCAAGCTGTACTCGGACAGCTCGCCATACTGGGTTCATTCGCTGAAATGCTCGAATGATGCGATTTATTCCAATACGTGAGCATATCGAGAATGGCCACCGAAGCCGAGTACGTTAAAGTCGAGCCATGTTGCCTCGGTACAGAGCGCTAACTAGATCGCAGAGTTCGTCCATTGGACGATGTCCAGCCCAATACCGACATCAACACAGATGCGACAGTTCATGACACCCCAGACACCCCGGAGAAAGAAACATTAAAGAGAAAGGGGTCGCCTGACGAAGAGGAAGGCTCAGCCAAGCGCATCAGGCGTGACGACCATTTCCGAGAAGCCACCGACGAACGACCAAGAAGAGGGTCATCGCAAAGTCGCCGCGAGTCCCACGGTAGCTCTGCAGCCATCGACGCCGATCGCCGTAGGCTGGCGACGCAGGAGGAGAAGAAGCGCGGGAAGCGACTGTTTGGAGGACTCTTGAGCACCCTGAGCCAAACGACAGGCAGCTCACAGCAGAAGCGCCGCCTGGAGATCGAACGACGGCAACAGGAGAGGCTACAGAAACAGAAGCTCGAAGATGATAGGGTGCGCGACGAGAATAGGGCACGGCTCACCGGTATTCGGATGGCTGAGCAGATTGTTTTCGACGAGCAGGTGGTATGTCAAAGGCAGCAGTCGAGTACGTGTTTGCACACAGGCGCTGACGCTGGATACAGATGCGGAACAAACACTCCAAGATGCTGGCGACGGCCCGGTACTTGCAGACAACGTCACATCCTCGGATAGTGAGTTGGGCGATGGATTGACTCTTTGCTGGTGCTGACGATTTTAGTATTATCTGCCCTGGAAGCTTACAGAAGATCAAGAGAATGAGATAGACAACCAAGTCAGGCAAGCCAAGGCAACAATAACGCGGCAAGTAGAAGCCTTCGCAGCCAGGAAAGAACGGCATGCAAGGGACAGCGGTCGGGACAGGAGATCGTCTTCTCCGGTCACGGCGCCTCTTCCAGCACCCGCGAGCGAGGCTTCAGTCGACAAGGCAAGGAGTATGAACGGTTCAGAACATTCAGTGCGCGCTCCAGAGAAGGAGCATCATCATCATCATAACCATCACCACCATCATGATGAGTCGGCGGATGTGTTGGAGGAGGCGGAAGAGGACATGGTGATTTACTAATCTCGGGCTGTCATATCACCTCGCCAGCCATGATTTAGCAGGGTTCTTCCCCATTTCTATTGCTGTTCTGCTGTAATCGTCTGATGAGATGCGAGGTGTTCAGCTTGGTGTCATGAGATACATATTTGATGTCGGAGAACGACGTGCATTTCATGGAAGTGGGCATCATGAGGGCGCTTCTACTATGGGATTTATCATCAGCATCAGATACCAATTTGACTCGATACCCGCGCTCAGTTCTCCTTGACCTTTCGGCGGCTCCCTACTCATGACCGTGCTTCCGTCATATATTTGGCCATTGTCATGCAAGCAAGCGGGAACTACAATGCACGTTTCAGCGAGCGACATCTCACCGACGTGACACGGTCAGCAAAGCCCACGCCGGGCCCGGGCCTGACGTCGCTATCGGGAAGTCTTGTCCGGCCGTGCCTCGGCACCTCGGACACCACCCCACCCTACAGATTTTGGAGTCTTGGAGAGGAACCCAGGCCCGCGAGGTCCAAGGAACGATTGGGACTTTGCGAGCTTGGATTATTCTTTGAACGGCCCTTTTGCGGTGAGTGATTAGTGAGCCTGTTACTATTGGAGTTTTCCGGGTTGCATTGATGTTCTTGAAGGGGCATCCTGGTTGCGAGCCGTGTCTCATAGGTAAGAGATGGAGTCCATACATACGGACAGGATCTATAAAGAGACGACGGCCCCGAGGCTGCGGACTGAATCGTTTCCTCCTCATGCATAATACAGTCTATGAATATTTGTTTAGTCCAACGTCGTGGACTGCCTTTGTCGACATATAGCTAACGACGTCATCATAGTTCACCAACCCTAACAACTTCACACCTCGCAATCTCGCAAACACTCAGCCAACGACATATCCAGCCATGGCGCCCGACAAGCTCGCGCCGAATGACCCTCGAGTCAAGGCCGAAACGGCAGAGATCCGGGGCAAGACTTACAAGTACATTGTCGGAGAGCCCGAGAACACTCCCGTGGCAACCCTGGTTCTCGTCCACGGCTTCCCAGACCTTGGTTTCGGATGGCGGTACCAGGTTCCTTACTTCATGTCCCTGGGCTTCCGAGTTGTTGTTCCTGACATGGTGGGTTATGGCGGGACCGACGCGCCTGAGTCTCTGGAGGAGTACACGTATAAGAACCTGGCGGCAGACGTCAAGGAGCTGGCTCAGAAGATAGTTGGAGATGGTCAAATCATCCTCGGCGGCCACGACTGGGGCGGTGCGCTCGTCTGGAGAATCGCCATGTGGCATCCGGAGCTGATCAAGGGCGTCTTCAGCGTCTGCACGCCTTACCACCCACCATCAGAGACCTTCATCCCGCTCGACAAGATCATCGCCAGCGGTCACCTTCTCAACTTTAGCTACCAGCTCCAGCTTGCCGGCCCCGACGTCCAGGACCGCATCCAAGGCAAGGACAAGGTGCGCCAGTTCCTAAACGCCCTGTATGGCGGCCGCGGGCCAAACGGAGAGTGTGGGTTCAACACCAAGGATGGCATCCTGTTCGACAACCTCCCCCTCCTCGAGCGGTCCAGGCTACTGTCGGAGGAGGAGGACGAGCACTACACGGAGCAGTACGCGGCACGGGGGAGCCCCGAGATGCGCGGCCCGCTGAACTGGTACCGTGTGCGGGAGCTCAACCACCGGGACGAGGTCGAGATGGCCAAGGCGGGGCACAAGTTTGCGATGCCGGCGCTGTTCATCACGGCGACGGAGGACTCGGCCCTGCCGCCGGCCATGTCCCTGGGCATGGACAAGAGCTTCGACAACCTGACCCGAGGAGAGGTGAAGGCGTCTCACTGGGCGCTGTGGCAGGCGGCTGAGGATGTCAACGGGCAGATTGCCAAGTGGGCGGATGGGGTGCTGAACGGGGCACTGAAGGCATCTCTGTGAGCCGTGGGATACTGTAGGGATATGACTTGATGTATGATGAATTGACAGGTTTTCAAGCATTGGCTCTCCTGCCTAGAGTGAAAGTAAATATTCGAGGTTGTTGCAATAAGTGGTGTGTTGGGCGCATGCCGGATGCGAGTTAGAATACGGCAGAGCTGGACCTATCTGGCTGTTGACGTATCGGAAAGGGTTTCGAAAAATCAATGTATTGAATTGACGTTATCGGATACTGACAAGGAAATTCTTGGCTGGGTTAGAGCAAAGCTTGTTCGACTAATACGGCGCTCGCTCCATTGCTGACATTGAAGGGACCACCTCGATCCCAACCACTCGCTTCGTGCCTCCAGGACATGAGCTTACTTTGAGATGGTTGGTTTGCGAGCTTACTAGAGATCTAAGATGAAAAGAAAGCTTGGCCATACTGGAAAAGCAATAGAAACGTCTGCCTGTCCACAAGAGGCAGTCATCCAGATAGCTACTGTAACATCCAATGGGGCAATGGTTGGATCGAGGTAATACGTTGCGAGGTGACGACGTCCCAGGGGCTTGGGGCGTTTCTGGTTTCCCCATCGAAGGAGGTACTTTTGGCCCCAACTGACAGTTAAACGAAGGTAGCGTCATCAAGTAAAATTGCGTGACAGGGTACCTCGGGTGGATCCGATGAGGAAACGATCGATACATTGAATGCTGGACCCTCCCATCCCCTCCGCAATTACGTCCCCTGGCGCGCTCGTTCCAATGCTGACGACCATACCGGCCACGAATAGCAACATCCCATACGAACGACGAGATGCTCAGCCTGCCACCGCCGCCGCTCAAGCCCCCTTTCAGAGGCTGGATGGATGAATGGATGGATGGATAAAACGAAGAGGATCTGGCTGGACCAACTGCTGCGCGGGGTGGAATTGGGACATGATTCGGCCAGATCAGATCCTTGCAGTTGCAGGTGGAATTGCTGCTGTTGATCCTCTTGCTCCTACATATCCACCTCAATCCATCCCTGAGTCCTCCCCTCCCAGGGCCTTCATTCCATGGACACTGTAGCACTGTGATCCTGCGACGACGGCCTGTCCCCTCTGTACAGTGACATGGAGGACGGACAGCCCGCTGGATGGCAAATCTGACCGTGCCAGCCCCCGGGGTCCCGAACTCTCATTCACCAATTCAATCCATCCCACGACGGGCACCTAATCCGCTCGTGTTGCATTGTGAAAATTTCTGTCCTCCTATTTCCTGATCAATTTCCCTTTTCAGCGAGCTTTGAAGATTGTTGTTACAAACCAACTTTTATTCTTTTCGTCACTGCCTCTGCTTCGCTACGCTTGCGCTGAAACATCCAGCTCCCAGAGCTCTCCTGGTGTCCTCTGGCCAATCACCACCTGCAAGCTGGCCACACCAAGTCCCTTGAGCCTCAGTCAAACGTCCCACCCGCCGCTGCACGGCCTCCAGGTCTGGAGTCCACAGTCCGTCTTCGCCCCAAAGCTTGCGCCTACCTAAGTAAAAGGAGGCTGTGCTTGTGCTGTGCAAGCCAACATCCGGTGGTCACAACAGCATCCATTTCCATCCATCGCAAAGAGTCGCAGCTAGTCTGGACGTGTGCAGAGTGTCCGAGTACTGCTGACGGGACCTACCCTGACCTGACATCCACTACCCACAGAGAGCAAACGACAGACACCGCGACAGGGGCGCCTCCATTCGTTGCTTGATCCATCCCATCGACTTGCCGTCAGCTTTGTTGCTTGGCATCCTTCCGCACTGCCCGACCTCCATCTTTCACAACCAGCGCAGCGCAGCGACACCACTGCATCCGCCAACCGACGTCACGGGCATCCTTCCTCTCCTCCTCCTCCCACCGAATCGATTATCCCATCGCAAGTAAACCGTCCCGACGATTCCGCATGCCGACCGTCGCCTTCGCGAACCGATAGTCTGACCCTGAATTGTCCGCCGCCATGGCTGGGCGACCGCCTGGAGGAGGCTTCGACGGAGGATCCTCAAATAACAACGACAACCTCCTGCTCGACCTCGACAATGACCAACCCATCTACAACGGTGGTCAGCGCTCCACCCTCAATGATGACGACCTTATGCGATTTCACGAACAGAACCAAGATCCCCAAGGACGGACCTCGGTGTCCTACGATGACTTTGTCGGCGCTCGAGATGCGAACCGGCATGCTGCCTCACGGCCTGCTGGCGGGTTGGACGTGCCCGGATCGGGCACGAGTCCGTACCTGACGCGGCAGTATAGCCAGACGTCGGAGCTGGGCAACTACCAGCGCTACGCTGACGACTTTGACGATTATCCTGCCGATGGAGATTCGTACTACCAGCAGGGCAGCGCAAGAGCTGACGAGACCACACCGGGCCTGGGCAGGAACACGGCGCGGAATAGGAACAGCGTCCTGAGTTTAGGCGGAGGCTTCTTCGGGAGGGTCAAGAACAAGCTGGGCATGGGCCAAGGATACTCGGAGATGGATCTGCCTCTCACGGAACCCGGCCATGAGCGAGGCGACTCGGTTGGCGGGAGCTCCCAGCAGCACCAGGCTCAGAAGAAGGGCTTCGACATGGGCAACTTCAAGTTTGGTTTTGGTCGATCCAAGCCCGACCCCTCGACCCTGGGCCCCCGAGTCATCTACCTCAACAACCCGCCCGCCAACGTTGCGAACAAGTACGTCGACAACCACATCTCGACCGCAAAGTACAACGTCGCGACCTTCCTCCCCAAGTTCCTGTTTGAACAATTCTCGAAATTCGCAAACATCTTCTTCTTGTTCACAGCCGCGCTTCAGCAGATTCCCAATCTGTCACCCACAAACCCGTACACGACCATTGCGCCCCTCATCGTGGTGCTCATCATCTCTGCCGGAAAGGAATTGGTGGAGGATTACCGGAGAAAACAAGCCGACAATGCCCTCAACACATCCAAGGCGCAGGTTCTCCGTGGCTCGACCTTCCAGGAGACGAAATGGATCAATGTTGCTGTCGGAGATATTATCAGAGTGGAATCAGAGGAGCCTTTCCCCGCTGATCTGGTTCTCCTTGCCAGTTCAGAACCCGAAGGCCTCTGCTACATCGAGACGGCCAACCTCGACGGTGAGACTAATCTCAAGATCAAACAGGCCCTTCCAGAGACCTCGACCATGGTTTCGCCGAGCGAGCTCAGTAGGCTGGGCGGCCGAATCAAGTCGGAGCAACCCAACAGCAGTCTGTACACATACGAGGCGGTCTTGACCATGCAGACTGGTGGCGGAGAGAAGGAGCTTGCTCTTAACCCGGAACAACTACTTCTAAGAGGCGCTACACTGCGAAACACGCCCTGGGTTCACGGTGTCGTTGTATTTACCGGCCACGAGACGAAGCTTATGCGAAACGCCACGGCTGCTCCGATCAAGCGCACAAAGGTTGAGAGGAAGCTCAACTGGCTGGTCCTGTTGCTGGTGGGCATTCTGCTGGTGCTGAGTATCGTGAGTACCGTGGGAGACTTGGTTCAGCGAAAGGTGGATGGCGATGCGCTCTCATATCTCTACCTGGACCCAACAAGCACCGCTGGAGATATCGTCAAGACGTTCTTCAAGGACATGGTCACATACTGGGTCCTGTTTTCGGCTTTGGTTCCCATCTCGCTCTTCGTCACTGTGGAGCTGGTCAAGTACTGGCACGGAATTCTCATCAACGACGATCTGGACATGTACTACGACAAGAACGACACCCCTGCGACCTGTCGAACCTCGAGTTTGGTGGAGGAGCTTGGAATGGTTGAATATGTCTTCTCGGACAAGACGGGAACCCTGACTTGCAATCAGATGGAGTTTAAGCAGTGCTCAATCGCTGGTGTTCAATACGCCGACGACGTGCCCGAGGATCGCCGCCCAACCACGATAGACGGCGTCGAAGTTGGAATCTTTGACTACAAGGCTCTCAAGTCCAATCTCAAGTCCGGACACGAGACGGCCCCTGCCATCGACCACTTCTTGTCTCTGCTCGCAACCTGCCATACCGTCATCCCCGAGATGGACGAGAAGGGCAAGGTCAAGTACCAGGCTGCTTCTCCGGATGAAGGTGCTCTTGTTGCTGGTGCCGTGGAGCTTGGCTACAAGTTCACTGCTCGAAAGCCCAAGTCTGTTCTGATTGATGCTAATGGCGAGGAATTCGAGTATGAGCTTCTTGCTGTGTGCGAATTCAACTCTACTCGAAAGCGAATGTCGACCATCTATCGATGCCCCGATGGCAAGATCCGATGCTACTGCAAGGGTGCTGACACGGTTATCCTGGAGCGTCTCAACGATCAAAATCCCCATGTCGAGGTCACCCTCCGACATCTCGAGGAGTATGCTTCGGAAGGTCTGCGAACTCTATGCTTGGCTATGCGAGAGGTACCGGAGCAGGAGTTCCAGGATTGGTTCAAGATCTACGACGCGGCTCAGATGACGGTTGGAGGAAACCGTGCTGACGAGGTGGACAAGGCTTCTGAGATTATCGAAAAGGACTTTTTCCTGCTTGGCGCAACCGCTATCGAGGATCGACTCCAGGACGGTGTACCTGAGACTATCCACACGCTGCAGCAGGCCAACATCAAGGTCTGGGTTTTGACCGGAGACCGACAAGAAACCGCCATCAACATTGGTATGAGTTGCAAGCTTCTCAGCGAGGACATGATGCTCCTGATCGTGAACGAGGAGTCGGCAGCTGCCACGCGAGACAACATCCAGAAGAAGATGGACGCTATCCGAACGCAAGGAGACGGCACGATCGAGACGGAAACCCTGGCCCTGATTATTGATGGAAAATCTCTCACGTATGCGCTTGAAAAGGACTTGGAAAAGCTCTTCTTGGACCTTGCCGTCATGTGCAAGGCCGTCATTTGCTGCCGTGTGTCTCCCCTCCAGAAGGCTCTGGTTGTCAAGCTGGTCAAGAAGTATCAGAAGGAGTCGATTCTCCTCGCTATTGGCGACGGAGCAAACGACGTCTCGATGATCCAGGCTGCCCATATTGGTATAGGTATCAGCGGTGAGGAAGGTCTTCAAGCTGCGCGAAGTGCCGACGTGGCGATTGCTCAGTTCAGGTATCTCCGGAAGCTGCTTCTGGTGCACGGAGCGTGGAGTTATCAGCGTGTCAGTAAGACGATTCTGTTCTCGTTTTACAAGAACATCACCTTGTATATGACACAGTTCTGGGTAAGTCGAGATGGAAACTACACAGTAAAGCATGGCTAACCTCTTGTGCAGTACACGTTCCAAAACGTCTTTTCCGGTCAGGTTATTTACGAATCATGGACGCTGTCCTTCTACAACGTCTTCTACACTGTCCTACCGCCTCTTGTGCTCGGTATCCTTGACCAGTTCATCTCGGCGCGTCTGCTGGATCGATACCCCCAGCTATACGGGATGGGCCAGGAGAACTACTTTTTCAAGTTCAAGGTGTTCTCGCAGTGGATCGGCAACGCCATCTACCACTCGATCGTGCTCTATATCTGGGGAGAGCTCTTCTGGCACGGCGACCTCATCCTCGACGACGGAACGATCGCTGGGCACTGGGTCTGGGGTACGGCCCTGTACGGCGCTGTCCTGCTCACCGTGCTCGGCAAGGCGGCTCTGGTGACCAGCAACTGGACCAAGTACCATGTGATTGCCATCCCCGGCAGCATGGCGTTCTGGTACCTCTTCATCGCCGTGTACGGTATCGTGGCGCCCATGGCGGGTGTCTCGAAGGAGTACCACGGCGTGGTGCCCAAGCTCTTTGCCAACCCCGTCTTCTGGCTCCAGACAGTCAACCTTGCTGTCATGTGCCTGCTGCGTGACTTTGTGTGGAAGTATGCGAAGCGCATGTACAAGCCGCAGACATATCATCACATCCAGGAGATTCAAAAGTACAACATTCAAGATTATCGACCAAGGTATGTTTTTTGATGGAACTCCTCTTGGGTCTACATACAGATGCTAACACGTCACAGAATGGAACAGTTCCAAAAAGCTATTCGCAAGGTGCGACAAGTACAGCGCATGCGCAAGCAGCGCGGATATGCCTTTTCGCAGGCAGACGAGAGTCAAACACGTGTGCTCCAGGCATACGACACGACAAAGCATCGTGGACGATACGGAGAAATGGCCAGCTCAAGGCCATCCGGGAGGTAGATGTAGCCAGCGCTGAGTGGGAGATTAGCTGGTGAATTGTGTGTATCAAAGGAGTCAATCTCTGGCGCGGATGTTTCGGGA